>JADRCD010211192.1:0-18449 GCA_019843815.1 Montemys delectorum | reverse complement strand
GGGCATGTGGCCCACCCTTAAGTGTAGTTTGTTTGTGCAGTGAGACTCCCCTGGAAACTAAATGTTCATTTGCTAGTGGCTATCAACTGGAGATTGCTTCTGGGTTAGGGGGGCGTGTTCTCTGATGCAGATCCAAGCAGGCTCTATGCATGCTGCTGTTGCTCTGGTCTCTAAATTTCTCTGGGCATAGATCCTGTTGCTTTAGAGTGCCTTACTTTCTTAGTGTCTTCCATCCCTCTGGCTTCTCCACTCTTTCTGCCTCCTCTTCTGCTGACTTCCCTGAGCCCTGAGGGATTTGATGGAGACATCCATTTAGGGCTGAGTGTTCCTAGGCCTCTCACTCTCTGCAATGCCTGGCTGTGGGTCTCTGTCTTTGTCCCCATCTGCTGCAGGAGGAAGCTTCTCTGATGACTGAACAAGGCGAGGCCATGCTCCCCTGACCCCAGTCTGTACTTGGCTTCTTGCACAGAATCCCCTTAGAAACATGAACTTGGGGGTCAAAGAGCTTATAGCAACAGAGCTAAGACAGACGGGACAGAGAGCTGGCTTGTCATCTTCTAGTTGAAGTGCTCGCAGATGGTCTGTCCTGGCCCAGCACTCGTGTGCCAACCACAGCCTCCACTCTGATCCTGCCGCACATGGGCCGGTCTGACACGGGGCGATGGCTACTCATCCAATTCACAATCTCAGTCTGTCTCTCTCTAAATACACGGTTCTCAAGTAATTGGTGGAGTCTGACAACAAATGGCTATAAATAGGCATTGTGTGTATAAAAAAGGGAAACTAACCAAAAATATTCACCCTCAGCCTATGATTAAGATGAGGAGTGCAGAACAGGCTGCTGGGACGTCTGTTTTCTGGCTTAGGATGAAAGAAGAAAAGGCTGCCCAACCCCCACCGTGGCATTTAGTGAAATCCTAACCACAGATCCTGACAGAGGGCCCAAAGGCCTCTCTGAGACCCGAGCTCTCCTTGCGTGGCACAGTTTATATCCCAGCAAGCAGGAGAGACGTGTTTGGGCTCTGAGCACATTTTTTGGACAAGGATGAAATGATACTAATTTAATAGTTAATTTGGAAAGGGGGCTTTGCTTGTGGTTCAGCCATGATAGCTGTTGGGCGGGCCTGGCCTCTCTGTGCTGCTGGGGACGGCACATCCATCGAGATCCCAGGAACCCACACTTCGGCTGCAGCCGTGACAATTACGGTGTAGAAAACTAAAGGTGGGTGGCATTCCTCCAAGAACAGTCCCCCACAGTATTGCTGTCCAATGCACAAATCCCAGTGTTACCCAAACCCTGTAATCACTGCAAGGAGGCCCCTGAGGTGCTGCTTGCCAAAGGTACTTGCACCAATAGCAAGGCGGCTCGCTCGTTCTTGCCTTCCCTGGCTGTGGGCAGTAGCCCAGTTACAAGGAAGGAAGTTTTATATTCTGAGAAGCTATCGGGCTCTCACAGGAACCAAGCTCCAGAACAGGATCTTTCTCCAAGGAAAGCTGGAAGTATGCCCGAGAGAGTAAGCAAAGATCGCTACATTGCTCTACAGCTGATTCTGAGAGAACGAAATGTTAAAGAATTGCCACCAAGTCTTCATGGCTGCTTTGGAAAGCTCTGTCTCAGGGAGCCCCTGCCAGGATGGTTCCTCAAGCGCAGGTGTGCTTTGACTTGTCATCTTTGACTACGAATTCCCACAGAGAGTTCTCCTAAGGTTTCCAAAGACTTGGTTCTCTCCTGATAACTTGAGCTGACTTCTTTCCACATACCCAATCCTGAGTTACCCAACTCTGTTAGTTTTGAGGCACCTCACACATATTTGTGACAGGGCTCACCAAAGGGTAGACCCTGAGACTGTGCTGGCTGAGCTATTCTGTAATGTGTAAGTGTGTGTGTGTGTGTGTGTATGTGTGTGTGTGTGTGTGTGATCTTCCTTCCCTCTATCTCTTGAATAATCATTTTATCAAAGCAGGTAGGAGAGGCTGGCCACCCCCACCACCTTCCCCTTATACCAGTGGGAACTACCTGTATTCATGGAGCATGTGCTCAGTAAACTCCTACTTCTGAACCTGCATTTGGAAAACCAATTAAGAGAGGGGAAAAAAAACGAACTAGAACTGAGCTTTCCATCTGACAGAGTCAGGCAGGTTTACAAACAGCATGGAGGGCCATGCCTTTTTGCCAGATTCTCTGTGGAGCAAAAACCCATCGATATGGTGGACTCTGAAATTTGGGCTGCTGGTCTGATCGCTTCTCTTGGCTTTGGTGCAGTGGTCACTTGACAGCCGTAAGTTGATGGCTATTGGTTACCAAAATACAACAAGATAAAGGGAGATGCCATAGAGATCAACTATGGCCTTTAGCAATCCACTTACAATTCTAATGACCAGAGACAGGTCTGAGTGTTCCCAACCCAGACAAATGATAATGTTCAAGGATATAGAAATGCTAACTGCCCTGATTTGACCATGATATATTATATACATTGTGGGGAAGTGGTCTCTGTTCAGGCAACCTGGTCCGGGCCAAGTAACAGGTCTGGAACTCTGAAGAAGACTTGGTGGGTGGTAATGTCTGCCTGCATGGGACGGAAGGTGTTCGGCCATGCCTCCTGGGTCCTTGGCTCCTGTTTCAGTCACAACCCCCCTTAGCCCCCAGCAGGAGAGGTGTGTGCTATCATGTAGACAATGCCCCAAGCTCCCAGCATTCTAGCTGAACCCTACCCCCAGTCATCTGACCACGGACAGGTATGCCCCACCCCACAGACAGATAGCCCAGCCCCACAATATAAGGGGCAGTTTGCCCCCTCCTCTCTCTCTTGCCCTTTTCCCTTCTTCCCTTTTCTTCTTTTCCCCTTCTCCTCTTCTTCTCCCTTCCCCTTTCTCTCTCTCTCTCTTCTTCTCCTCTCTTCTCCTTCTTTTTCTTTCTCTCTCTCTCCACATGGCCATGGCCAGACATGGCCATGGCCAGCCTCTACTTCCCCATCTTTTCTCTCTTCCTCCTACAATAAAACATCTTACGACCATGCATTGTCTCTTTTTAACTAGATGCACCGTGGAAATCTGGCCCAAGTGTTTGCAGGCACACCGAACCACCAGGCGCTGCCCCCGCCCCTGCCCAACTTTTCCCTTCGGCAGGAAGCCATGTGTAGATCTCCGCTTCCCTCCCAGCATGCTCAAAGCCTCTCTGAACTGTCCAAGGCTTTGCATTTTACAAGGAATTGCATGTTAAAATAGCAAATAAAAAAATTTTTTTAGTACCTCTGTTGTTCAAGGGCATGTGTGACAGACAACCATTAATAATAATTCTCTGTCTCCTTCTCCCTCTCTTCTTTTTGCTCTAAGGTTGTGCTAGGTATACCAGGGAGACCATATCTATTCAAGAAGCTTAGAGTGAATTGGAAGGATAGATGTCAAAGGAATGGTAATGTGCAGTGGTTATTAACTATAAAAAGGGATTTATCATATTGGCATGGTTTATAATGTTTGCATTATCTAAGTCTTTGCATAATAAGTCCTCCTGAACTCCTGTGACAGCTTATTTCTACCAGAGAAGGTGAGACTTGGTTGAGGGCTCCCAGTGAGGGGCCAGGAGGATTTGAACAGTAGTTGGAAAGAGAGGCATACAATCCAGGCCCCACTGTGGGGTCCTCAGTCTCCCTAATAAAAGAATTGAAGAACAGAATCAGATGGAAACACAAGGACAGTTTTATTAGAGTTTAAAAGAAATACCTCAGTCGGGCGGTGGTGGCGCATGCCTTTAATCCCAGCACTTGGGAGGCAGAGGCAGGTGGATTTCTGAGTTCGAGGCCAGCCTGGTCTACAGAGTGAGTTCCAAGACAGCTAGAGCTATACAGAGAAACTCTGTCTTGAAAAAACCAAAAGAAAGAAAGACCTCAGGGGCAGGCAAGCCCCGAGCCTCACCGGCTTCCTGGAGAGGGCATATGGAGGGAGAAGGCGAAAGGCTACTGGACTGGCATGGAGATCAGATACAGAGATGGAAGAGCCATCTTAGAAGAAGAATAAGCTGCCCAAGACACCGGAAGGACAGGAGTGCCCAGGGTCAGGATAGCACACCTCGGAAAGAGACAGGAAGAAGAAAGGTCCAGCTGCACTGCCTCACTAAGGAACTGGTCACCCTGTCTCTGTCTTTTTGGCATCGCTTATGGTAAGTCCATCTTCCCAGGAGGGGGTCCTCAGTCCAAATGATTGAGTCAGGCTGTCTTAGTCACTGTTCTATTGCTGTGAAGAGACACCCTGGCCAAGGCAACTCTTAGAAAAGAAAGCATGTAATTGGGAGCTTGCTTACAGTTTCAGAGGCTTGGTCCATGATCATCATGGCCGGGAAGTGTGGTGGCATATAACCAGGCATTGTGCTGTAACAGAGCTAAGAGATTTTCATCCCGATCTGTAGACGGCAGGCAGAGCTGGAGAGACACCGGGCCTGGTGTGGGATTCTGAAACCTCAAAGTCCATCTCCAGCAACACACCCCTTCTCTCAAGGCCACCAAACACCTCCTAATCCTTTCAAACAGCCATCGGCTGGGGACTAAGTATGCTAAGACACAAGGCTATGGCGGTATTCTTGTTTAAACCACTATACAGCCCAAATGGAATGCTGTGTTTCCACCCAGGCCAGTGATTCTCTTCTGGTGGCCAGGAGCCTTTTTCTGTTCTAACAGCAGAGTAGTGTAGATGGCCAACAGAGCCTGAACAGGAACTGAGAGGTCTGAAGCAGAGCGTGTGGAAACCTTGTGATGGGGGCCATGTTACCAGGTAGGTTCACCAATGATGAATGGGTTTACCACACATGCAGCCTCCCTTGGTGCACTATAAAGGGAGCCAGAACTTCGACATGGCCCATCAGGCCTGTGTCACCTGCTCCAACTCCTCCAAAAGATTGCACTAATAGCACTTCTGCGTGTTGGGGAGTATAAGATGGGAGAATCCTGTGGGCCAGAATATGCTCCCGTATCCTCCCACATAGACAAACGCGCAGCTCTGGCAGCTCACCGAAATTGCAGAGATGCATGGAGGAAAGAATTGGGGTCTCCAAACCACGGCTTGGAAGAGGCCCCACTTCCCACTGTCTAAGAATGGGAAACAAATGTGTATCCGGTCTTAGCTGGCACACACTGGGCCCTGTTCAGTCCGCAGCATTATCTTAACCAGTCCACTTGTCCTGGGTCATCTCATACTACTGCCTTTGCTGGAAACAGTTCAATTCTACTTACTGATCTGTCTGGGAGCGTGAACCTCAGGGAGAGCAGAGCCTTAAAATGAGATGGACTAAAGTCTCAAAGTCTCATGCAGTAGTTAACTTTATTCAGAGCGTCAGGCAATTTAAGAGTCACATGAGTAGGGTGTTCAATCACAAGGACAAGGCACATGTGGCAAAAACACTCTTCCGTAGAGGTACACGAATAGCAACAGCTGAAGTAAACTCACTCCTATCCGCTACACCTGGGAGGAGCACAAAAACACATGCTTTGAAGAAACCGAGGCCTCGAGACTCTTATCTTGTTTTCTTGGGGTTTTCTCACAAGCACTCTAGTCTCACACTACTCCAGTCTTGGACTACGTTCTGATACAGTTGCACAGGGTTTTTAGTGCTTGACACACTCTGGCTGTTCTGAGCTCTGCTGGCCCAGCCTGGGCTTTCTCCAATGCTGGTGTCTTTGCATCTTTGCATCTGTCTACCTAGGGAGCTAACTGGACAACACTTTGCCTGGAGAACTCCCTCTCTAGGCCTGTGATCAAATCATGTTGGCCTACATTTTTGGCCTTCCAAGTCAACCTAGCCCCTGTTAATCTTTTGTGACAAGCATTCTACTTTCACTACATGTATGTGTCTTTCTCTAAAAGATCTGACCACAGCTGGGTTCATGACTGCTTTGCTCAGGCATGTGCTATATATTATGTAGGAAGCGCTGAGAAGGGTGAGGGAGAGGCCTATAGGCCTTATAAGGCCTTACACAAAGTTTTAGAATATTCACAAAGGAAAAAAGAAAAACAAGTTGGCAAAGAGGAAAGCTGGAAACGATTCCTTCCCCACTCACTGAGGCCAACTAAAATGAGCACCTTTGCAGGCCCAGAGATAACTGCAGTATCCAAACATGACTGAATCTTTATAATCCTGAAACACACACTTGTGGATAGAGATTGAAGATGCTAATGAGACGCTCAAAGCTTGAGATAGTATGAAGAACTACAGGTACAAAGCACGTGAAGAAAAGCTGTGATATGTAAATAAGCCCCCAAGGGCCTCGATAAGGTAACAAAAGGTCAAATGCCCAAAGTCTCCTCACAGCAGGGCTCTTTTGAGTAGCAGAATTCCTTGGCCCCAGCCCCACTCCCCTTTTCCCTAGTTAGTGTCTTTCTTAATCTTCACACTTTATTTGCTGCTATCCACGTGTTTAATCCTTTGCTACAGGACACAATACTATACCCCCCCAAATCCCTTTATCAGGGATGTTTATCTGTTTGATAAACATCACTAGATAGAAAGTGAGTGGGAGTTCTGAAGTCACATCGGGAATTGACAGTGATGTAAACAGGGGCTGAGGCTGAGTGGGGGAAGAGCAGAGGGGTAGACTATTGCAGCCAGAGTCAGATGTAAAGAAAATAAACTCAGGCTGTGGAGATAGCTAAGAGTGGGTGGTTCTGAGCAATCATGAGGACCTCAGTTCAAATCTCCAGCTCCCATGTAAAAAGCTGTGCACGGGAGCACTTGTACCTGTAACCCATGCACAGTAGGAGGTGGATATGGGAGGAAGGGTCATTAGGGCGTGCTGGTTGTCTGTCAGCTTTCCTGATTTATCCAATGGAAATCCCTTCCAGTGTCTCAGACAATGTAAGTACTTTACAGACTGGAGCTCTTTCTCCCATGGAACACGGGGCACTATTCGTTCGTTATTCCAGACAATATTGAGTGACTACCCTGTGCCCAGTGCTGGGGTAGGAACTGGGTTTCACTCAGATTATTTCTTCACAGAGCTTAGTTAGGCTCTTACAAAGTCAGCCAGGGATGCCAGGGGGAGAGAGGCTCTGAGGATTAGCATCACTTGTTACAAATGGAACCAAAACAGAGAGGTCATGCTTCACCCGAGCTCAGGGTGGATTAGGAACTCTAAAGGAGCTGAGTTGCTTTCCTGGCCACCTTACGCTTCTCTTGAGAAAGTAAGAATAAGCTGGAGGGAGAAAGGGAGAAAAGCTGGAAACGGCTCACTTTCACATGACACGGGAAGGAATGGAAACCACGGAACTAGTCTGACCTCCCGAGAAATTCTAAAACAGCCACAGCTGGGAAAGAGCATCTCAAAGGGATCAGGGGAAATCTCTTGACATGGCAGATAATTAATCCACTAAAACTAACAGCCAAAGGCAGCAATGGAGGCTGTAATTACCCAAATGCTTTTAAAGAGTGGATCCTGGAGAGGAGACAAAAATGGGCAGCTCTTACTTTAATGGTGACTGGTAAGAACTGGCTCTTCTGCCTGCTCACCCACAACTGTCCTCCCAGCTCGGCCACAACTGTCTCTACTTATAATAGCAGCTCTCATAGCTGCGCCCTCCTAGGGAACATGGGTAGGTGCTGGGGGGGGGGGGGGTCCCATGTGTGTCGTTTGAGGTCCACCGATGAGTCTAGAGTCAGGGCCAGCTGAGGACAGCAGCTGTCTCAGGCATGATCCTTTCATGGTGCTCAGCTCACACCTTGTAAATATTTGCCAACCTGAGGCAGTTAGCATTGGCTTGGAGGGACCTATGAGCATTCACCCAGTGCTTCCTAAAGGCACGGAGTTCCTCCCAGGTTTCCTCAAAAGAATTCATGTTGCGCGCTCCTGTGAGGGTGTGCGCCCACAGGTGACCATCAGTATCAGCGCGTGCCAGAGACAGAATTACAGCCTGGTTCTGTGTGAGGAGAGGGATGGGTAAAGCGACATAAAACCGGCCCCATTTTGTTTTAAGGAAAACTAATGTTAATTGTTTTCAGAACTGGACTTTTTTCCTTCCTCGAAATTAAAACTTTATTTTTCCTTTGGATTTAATGAACTTGATAAACGTATTGCTGGCTGAAGTCAGTTGACACGTGAGAGAAGTTGGATTGATGAGAGGCGTGTAGACTGTTTTAAAACCAAACCCTGAACTGTTTTAAAGAACAATAAAGTGTTTTACATTTGTGTGTGTGTGTGTGTGTGTGTGTTTGTGTGAGAGAGAGGGGCGGGGAGGGAAAGGAGAGGGAGAGGGAGAGGGAGAATGAATGGGCTGGGCAGAGCCCTAGGACAATGGTATAGCTTTAGAAAGCACATCTCCCTCCATGAGGCTGTTGGAAACACCAGGGCCTTCTCTCAGGTTTGCTGAATGGCATAACAAGTAACAGCCTAATCCGATAATCACATCAGGTTTATCTGATACTGATTTACTTTCGCTTTTACCACTTATCTGAGGCGACAATCAGCGTGCCAGTAAGGCCCACAGGCAGCTCGAGTTGCCATCTGGCCCCTTATTGTGATTTGACAGCGGGCCTGTCTGTGATAAAGGCTGAGCAAGCACAGGAAGAGGACACAGTGAGGCTGGTAGAAGACCATCTATCTGGGCTGCTCTTGGTTACTTTGATTTCTAGTTCTTTCCCTCCCACCCATCTTCTGCCTCTCAAGAAGCATGCATGCACCCCACCCCCATTGCATGGCAGTAGGAGCTGCAGCTGAGAGAGAGAGAGAGAGAGAGAGAGAGAGAGAGAGAGAGAGAGAGAGAAAAGTTCATTCTTGTTAAAGCTGGATTTTTCTGTTCTCTCTGGCTTACAAGAAGTCAGAACAAGAGAGGGTGATGTGGGAATACACTCTTGGTTAGCATGCCTGTCGTCTGATGAGGGAATTGCCTAGGTAAGCTGGGATGTCCACAGACTAAAATCATAGGGTGAGCCTCCGGGAACTGGCTGCCTCTGCAGGCCTGAGACAGTACCTAGATAGAGGGTGCAGAATCACCTCAGGAATGGGACATCCCAAGACACTAGTTGTTACTGTTGTTTTGTTTTAGATTTTAACATTTTATGTGTGTGAGTGTTTTGCCTGTATGTATGTATGTATGAACACCCTGCTTGTGCCTACTACACACAGTGATCAGAAGAGGGCCTAGAGTGAACCACCATGTGGTGCTGGGCATTCAACTTGGGTCCTCTGCTCTGACATACTGAGCCGTCTCTCCAGGCCCAAGACAGCAGAGTTCTTTAAGACCGCAGGTCAGTAACACTGCGGTGGACCCTGTGAGCCTGGATGCAGTGCCGGGGTCCTGCTAGGTTGCCTGGAAACATAAACAACTTACCTTGCCTATGGCTCGCTTTCCTCTCTGAAAACTGGGAGTGCTACTGGGACACCTATTTTCATGGGTTGCTGTGAGAACTGAGTAGGCTAATAGTTATTATGGGGTAAGGACTCAAGTGGGTGACATGAAACAGAGAGGAAAGATGAGCTTTACCGTTACTGTCAAAAATATTTCCTCTGGGCTATTCTCCTCTTACCATCTTACCCTATTGTATGGCAGTATGAGGCAGTCCAGAGGGAATAAGGAATGACAAGAGCCAGGGTCCCCGATGGACATCATAGTCTTACACCTGGTTTGATTTTGTGAGTTTTTGCTCTTTTGTGATTTTAGTCAGGATTTTAGTCAGGATTTTGCTCCATAGCATAAGAGGCTAATGTCCTCAGTGGGTAGCCCAGGCTGGCCTCAATCTTTTTTTTTTTTAAAGACCTATTTATTTATTTTATGTATATGAGTATACTGTAGCTATACAGATGGTTGTGAGATGTCATGTGGTCACTGGGGATTGAACTCTGGCCCCGCTTGCTCAGGCCCAAAGATTTATTTGTTGTTATATGTAAGTACACTGTAGCTGTCTTCAGACACACCAGAGGTGCATCATTACGGATGGTTGTGAGCCACCACGTGGTTGCTGGGATTTGAACTCGAGACCTTTGGAAAAGCAGTCAGTGTTCTTAACCACTGAGCCGTCTCTCCAGCTCCCATGGCCTCAATCTTATAGTGACCCTTCTGCTTTGGCTTCTCAAGGGCTGGCATTATAGTATGAGCCACCACGCTGCCCCTCATGTTCACACGGACAGCTAGCACTGCCTGGGATGGAGTCCTCAGAAGTTTCCCAGGCACAGAATGCAGTGTCTGGATTAGGTCTCCTTTCCTATGCCTGTTACAGCAGTGACATATTTGTTTAGCCTCTTTTATGTATTCCAAAGCCCTGCAGCTACACCACACTCAAGCCTACTTCTCAGTTTCCAGTCAGCCACTCTTCTGACCCTACTCTTTGTCTTCTACCTACCACTTGCCTTGGTACATCCCAGTCTCCTGGGAACTCTCAATTATCTATCTTCCCTGTATCCTAACTGCCTGGTGACATCTGGGATGTGATGTCTACGGCTTGGTAATCACAGCAGCCGATACCGGAAGTCAGCAAAGATAGCTAGCTGAAATAGGTAGATGCCGCTGAGAACTCCACCATCTGACTCGTGTCTTCTCCAGCTGGCACACTGTCATCATGCTGATGCTTCCACTCCAGTCTCTCTCTGCTCTCTCACAACCATAGCTATTGTGTGCATGGCCAGGAAGGTGAGAGTGGCCAAAGACAACAGGGAAGCAGAGAGTGACTGCCCTGTATCATGCTGGGGTGCGCTGGTGGTTAAGGAGAGGGCTGATGAAATCCCACTCTGGAAAGCACTATGCTAATGGACTAGAGAGCCTCTGGTCTAGAGGGAGACCCAATGGAAACATCTGGGAGGATAAATAATTCAGCATGGAGCCTGCCTTCCATGGTTTATGTTCCCTGCCGGCCAGAGGTCTCTGGCTCTTTCAGAAAGCCTATCTTCATTGGGGAGTGTCTACTGAGCTGCCTTTCTGTGCAAATGCTCCCTTGCCAGTTCCCCTGGGACCCAGGCACATTGTAAATGGCACACTTCTCTATCTACTCTTTCCTGGAGAAAGGCAAGGGAGGAGCTTCAAAGGCTGTGAACTCAGCCTCCTGATGCTGCGACCCTTTAATTCAGTTCCTCATGTTGTGGCGACCCCCAACCATAACATTATTTTGGTTGCTACTTCATGACTGTAATCTTCTGCTGTTATGAATCATAATGTAAATATCTGTGCTTTCTGATGGTCTTCGGTGACCACTGTGATGGAGTTGTTCAGCTCCCCACAAAGGGGTCATGACTCACAGGTTTAAAACCACTGCTCAAAGGGGGCACCTAAGCCCGTAGTTCAGAATTCTAGCCCTCTGTCTAGATCTCCTTTACCCAACATGTGAAGGGGGAAGGAACTAAATTTCAAAGACTTTGAAACCTATTTGACAGAACTTAAGGAAAGCTTTCAACGGGAGCCAGTAATTTGGCCTCTCCTAACTAAGGGTCCTCAGGAGTGACCTTGAACAAAGCAAACAGACACAATAAGAGAAAATCTAAGACAGGAGGGCAAACAAAGTAGCCTTTCCTCTAAGACCACCTAGGTATGATAAATATCAGACATGCTGAAAAACTAAGTATTATCCCAAAGCCACCTCTAACAAACCCATTCTGTGGCCACATTTTTCTCTTGACTTAGTCTCTCCTTTCCGTGTTACTTCAAACCCACTGTCAAACATCATTTCCTCCATAACTGTTTTAGTATTTGTCTAAAAGACAAAGAATTTTAAAACAAGCACACTTATAATCCTAGTAAGATTGTCACATTAAAATTGAGTTAATATGCAAAGGTGAGTAAACATGTCTCTGGTAGCTCTTACATATTCAGTTGGTGTTTGAAAGTCTGACTCTGCATAATTTTCTATCTGTATGTGTATATGAGAGAGAGAGGGAGAGAGCGAGAGAGAGATAAATACATGTGTGTGCTTGTGTGTATATATATGTAGGACGGAGGTCTATATTGTTGGTTTTGTGGTTGTTATTGTTTTAATTGACTGGCTCTCCACTTCAGTTTTGTTTTGTTATAGTTTTGGTTTTATCCCAGTCTCTTACTGAACCTACAGTTTACCTCTTTTGCTAAGCTGGCTGGCCAGTGAGCTCCAGGGATCCACCCACTTCCACTTTTCCAGCTCAGGGAGCACAGATACATCCTGTAACAGCTAACTTTTATAGGAGTACTAGAGATCTGAACCCAGGTCCTCATACCTGCATGGTAAATACAGACTGAGCCATCTCCCCAGACTCCCAGTCATTGGTCACTTTTCTGATGAAGTCTGTGATCTTATGAATGGCTGATAGGCAAGTATCAGGCAGAACCCAGCGTGCTGGCAGAGGTATCCTATACTGGGTGGAGTGAGATTCAATCTGTGTTGCATTTATACCTCTGGAACAGGGAACTTCCATCAAAGTAGTCCACTGACCACTGGAGCCACAGGCACTTCCAAAAGCCAAATACTTTTGAAGGCCCCGAGGGATCAGTTTCAGTGCGAGCCCTTAGTAGAGTGGATCTTCCTGCCTCAGAATGGGCTTCTATGCTATGCTTCAAGGAACCAGGATGACTTTTTGCTGGGCTTGTAATGGGTGAGGAAAGTCACCAATAAACCGGATGTCTCACAGGCCCTGCTTTTATTTCCTCAATTAATCAGAGCCAAAATGTTAATGAATCAAAGGCTTCCATCTTAGTATGAACTGTAAAAACAGATGCTTGTGAGAGATAAGCTACATGCCCAGGAGTGGACTGTGAGAAACACCAAGAGGTGTGACCAGGCCTCCAGGTCTCTGGGGACGAATAACCCTATTGTGATGAGCTAAATGCGTAGAAAATGCTGAGATAAAATCAGTATTTAATTCTACCAAGAAAAGTAGTGTGGTGGTGGGCAGGAAGGCCCAACATGGAGAGCCCATCTGAAATGGGCTTCAAAGAGTGAGCGCAGTTTTAACCACACAGAGATGCAGAAAAATACAGTATGGGCCAAAGATCAGCATGAAGGCTAGCTGAAGCCGCTGGCACATGGCTCAGGGAGGGCAAGGGGACAGTGCAAAGCAGAGCCCAACCTGTGTAGAGGCTCTGCAGTCTGGCCTGGTTGTCAGCTTTGCCTTGTCAACATCAAGGGCTCACCGAGGGGTTTTCCACAGGCATCATGACAAACATGGAGGAAAGGCCAGGCCTGGTTGGAGGTGGAGGCCTGAGGTGAGACTGCCTTTCCACTAGTTCCCACCTTTCATGAGGAGCTTGGAAAAGTACCCATCTTGTTGAGGTTGCCGAGGTCAGGGAGCGGCCTAATACTAGAATGGAGCCTCAACTGTGTGGCTTGGGACGCCTGGTCACACTTGCCATCTCACTCCAGGTCCTGTGGTGATCACAGTGTCCTGGCTATAAGCCCAGGGGACAGGACTTCCCTTGCCTGCAGGCCTGGCATGGCCCCCCTACCTGTTGATATACTTCTCAGGTTACATGCCTTCTTTCCAGGCCCTATGATCTTAGCTGGCCTTAGGACTTCTGGCAACAGACAGGTCTCTCAGCAGCTGTTGGTGTGGGCAGAGGCTGGTGGACTGACTCTGTAAGCAGGACCCAGGTATAGTCCTTTCCATAAAACCTTGGTCAGCTGTTTTCAGGGGGCAGACACTGAGCCTGCTATGCAGTGAGTCAGGGCAGTAAGGCACGTAAGAGTGAGCGATTTTTATCTCTATACAGCCTGGGCTTTTTGACTCTGTTAAATCCTAGGACCACTTGCTGGTTGGGAAATGGCCGATAGGAACAACCCAGTGGGAAATCTGTGCACTGGATGGAAAGCAGAGCCAGTGCCCAGGACGTATTTGTTTCTCATTTGCTTTGGAGAGAGATTGTCTCGACTTTGGAAATCCACATTCCATTTGGGAAAGCAGACCAGATTTCTGCTGACAGAGTTTGGCAGGGGGTAGATTTTGTCTGTTTTTGCCATGTGAGCTCATTTTCTGGGGACACACTACCCAGTTCTCCTTCAAGATGCCATCGAGGCTGTACCTTCAGCCACAAACCTTTCTCACTGAATGGCTTTTGAGTCTTTATTTTGTATGTGTTTTAAGAGAACATAATGCAAGGCCTTCCTCTTGTAAACAATCAGAGCTGCCGGGGGACTTGTGAGTTGAACATCTTTACTAGAATCCACTACAGTTAGCCTTCCTGTGCTTCGAGGCAGATGGGGGCGGCAACTGCAGCTACAAAGCCCTGTGTTAAGTTGCATTACAACATGACTGGGGGTGGATTCCTTCCAAGCTCTCCAAGGTCTTGAATCTTTGACCTAGTGCTGTTAACATAGTTAAACTTTTTCCTACACAGAAAGTTTCTTAAAAAAAAAAAAAAAAAAGAATCCAATATAACAATTAGCAATACAAGAAAAGTTACGTTTCTCATAGAAAATACAGGGTTAAATTTCAAATTTGGAGCAAAAAAAAAAAAAAAAAAATGGTTTAAGCTGTAGGCACACCAGGGTGGAGCGGCTTCTTGCTTTTGGAGGCAGGTCAGGTAGAGAGCGAGAGGCCTGTTCACCTCATATCACCCACTATATGTCACCACCTCAGGGTGAGTGTGGCCGCCTCATCTTCCCGAGCAGATGGTGATGTGTCTGAGGTTCTTCCCCATTGAGTGGAATAATAATACATTCCATCCAGAGGACATAAACTAGCAGAGCAGACCAGGACATGGGCATTTACCACAGGATGCCACCAAACAGTTAAGTCCGATCCGATCTGAGCTGTGAGATGAGCAAATAAGGATTGTACACAATGGATGTATAACACAGTAAGGGGTTTTGTTTTGTGAGTTTTCTTTTTTTTGGACGAAAGTAGTGACTGGGGACATTTCAGATGAAGAAATGGCCATGTTTTTAAACATTTGCATCTGTGAGTTGCAGAGGCTCAACATAAAGCAGATTTCCTATATCCACCAAAAGCCATTCTGGCACGAGAAAGTTCCCTTGCCTAAAGCAAACCAGATGTGTGAATGGGACGTGCCAATTCTCCTCGGGGTGTATCAACATCAGAATTACAGAGGACCTCAGGAACTATATATTCTGTGAAGCAATGAGCATAGAATTCTGACCACATTTTATCCCTAAAAACATTGAAAGCAGAAACTTAATATTGGAAAAAGGCAAATTATTAGTGCAGATGAAAACCCGTTATCCATCCATGGTGTCAAAAACTCTTTACCAAGGGAACTGACCCCATACTGATTTCACTGTTCCAACTTTTTGCCACGTGCTCTTTCAAAGATGTATATTCAGATCCATTTGACTATTCAAGCAATAATAAAGGGTCACATCCTTGTATGCGCTTCTTATGAGGAAAGACTATGCCAGGGTCACCTGCATATGTGATCCATAGGCAGGTCACCATGGAAACAGGAGCATGCACACAGGCAATCTCATCTGAAGTGTGGGTCAGAGTTTATGCAACAACAGGCAGGTGCTTGAGAGTCTGCAAGGTCCTGAGGACACATGACAACGTACACTGGCACACAGGAAGAAAGGCAGGCCTCGGCACCTGCCAGAAGAATTTTAACAGTGAGGCAGACAGGAGGGAGAGCAAACGGAATCTTCAGTGAGTGACCATCTGAATCCAGGCTGAGGGGGACTTCAGACCTATCAGTGTGTGAAATAAATGTATGTAATAATAGATCAGGAACAGCCATACAGCAATGAAGAGGGGTTTGGAAGAAATAAAAGCTCAGATGATTCAATTCACCTCAAATGCTGGTCAAATTACAGAGAGTTACAGGGACAGCCTGTTCTTGCTCTCTCTGTCGTTCTCTCTCTCTCTCTCTCTCTCTCTCTCTCTCTCTCTCTCTCTCTCTCACACACACACACACACACCCCCATTAGATGCATGAAATACAAGTGGGAGAGTTTAGTGCTTAAATTGGGCACACATGAGTATAATCACTGATGATAAAAAGTTTATAGACTGACTATGCATAGACAGAATAAATACATATATTTTCACTAACAGCTACACAATGCAAATTAAACCCTGGGCTTTCTTTACCTGAAGCCACACAGAACTCATCAAATAAAACCCCACAGCAGTGATTTGTCTCTAAATGACAGAATCTTGTGGCACTATAAATTTTCTACTTCTTAGTTTGTCTTTATGATGAATATTAGCTAGAAAGGGGTCTCTCAATTTCTTACGGTTTTGATAAGGCATACAATATTTTCAGGAATTTTATTCCAATATTCAGAATTTTGGAGTGAGAAAGTGGTGGCGTATCCATCAAGCACTCTTTACTAACGGCGATTTAATGAAGCCTGTGATGAACTGTGACGATGGAGTGTGTGAGCAGACGGGCACCACACTGCAGAGGCTGACACACTGTTCCCACATTTTATTTTGAGACTATCTTCCCTGGTTTCACTGATTTGTAGTGAAGTCTTCACCATCAAGGCTGCCACTTCTGAAGGAAAATATGCAAGGCCAAAGAATATGCTTTTAGGGAAAGCCTTTGCATTTGAACTTTATAATCCGATGCTATTGGAGTCTCCAGAATTTCCCAGCAGAGCAGACACTTAAACCAGGCTCGAAGAACACAGACTGCACTGCAAGTATTTCAAAGGTGTCCATGCGCAATACTTTATGAAATATTCTGGAGAGCAGCCTCATAAGAGAGAAGAACGAGGCTGTAGTTCAAAGCTCATCCTAGCAGTGAAGCCATCTGACTCAGTCTGTCTGAGCTGCTTTGAGCTGTCTTGACCATACAAGGCCACCTGCCTCTGTGCATACATTCCCACTCAATGCCTTCTCTATGTTCTTTTAAAATATATGCACCTTGATCATGCTCCTTCACTTGTCCCCCAACTCCTCCATCATTCATCCTTCCCTTCATTCTAAAAGGCTCAGTTAAAACCCGATCGGCCCTTTGTTTTAATCTTCTGAGGACCCCATTGTCTCTCAATTTCTTTCCTCTCACATTTGGTTTCTCTGCTTCTTGCTTGGCATTTTGGCATCCACCATGGACGTTAATAACTCATCTTACACATGTTGACTGTCTAGCCCCAATCCAGCAATGATGTGTTCTTTGCATAAGAAACTATGGCTTAGACTCTTTTTTATGACACCTTCCTCAAAGGGCAGACCCCAAGTCATCTACACTTTAGAGTGAGGTGTGTGTGTATGTTGATCAACACACTCAAGGATCCTGAGTTATTTAAAGGGAGGCTCTGAGGAGGCTGCATTTTTAACATGTTGCTGTGGAGATTTTTATATATGGTAGAGTGAGTACCATGGTATGTGGTATGCCAGGACCACAGTGTCATAGACACAAGGTAGCAACAAGTATTTGTTAAATACAAAAGGCATAAAAACAAGAAAACAAAACAAAACAACAACAAACAACAACCTCAAACAAACAAACAACCCTCCCCCAAAAAACCCAAACTCAAGGAAAACAATAATAAAATACATCAATCAATGAAAGAAAATAATGTTCAAAATTAAGAGTTAAGGTGGGTTTTTCCATCTATGTCCCGGAGCTGACCCTGTGCCACAACTCTTCATACCCAAATTGCAGCCAGAAAGAGCTAGTCTCCCAGGAGTGCTGAGACACACACAGGCTTACAGGAGGGACAAGCCACAGTCAGAGACAGCAAGACCAGTTAACACCACAGATAACCAGATGACAAGAGGCAAGTGCAAGGACATAAGCAACAGAAATCAAGGCTACTTGGCATCACCAAAACCCAGTTTTATCACCACAAGCAAGCCCTGGATACCACAACATTGTTGTAAATGGCCCTGGGGATGCCCATATTTTGATGTTAATTCTGCTTTCCCAGGGGGGACTGTCTGGAATGAGGAATAAGTCATGTACTCAGGTGATTTCTTGTGAACCTTCTCCCAAATGAATAAAGGCGGAGTAGGTGGGACTTCCAGGTTGGATGGAGGAAGAGAGGAAGCAGGAAAGTTAGGGGCTTTTTGGATGGAGATAGCAAGAGGGCAACATGTAGGTACTATTGTCTCTCGGCTTATATAGCGAACTGGCTAGGATTCACTACTGGAGGATTTAGACTTAATATGGCTTACAAGATTAGGATTCTAGTTGTTTTACCCAGTGATTGAGTTACCATTGTTTCTGAACTAAGTTTGTGTGTCATTTTCCTTCATGCAGTGGTTCAACTGGGTTCAAGAGAAAAAGGTACGGTGGCAAAGCTTGGGTTTGCCAGATGTGCACCACAAAGGTTGTGGGGGTTTTGAAGCATAGGGCTCGTGTGGTAGTGACCTACCAGTGGGGACTTAATTAGCAGGGTGGAGAAATTTTGGAGCTCTGAGTCAGAGAGTCTCCATGAGATAAGAACTGGCCTTCGAGACTGCATGCAGGGGCTGAGAGTAGCTGGATGAAGTATGGAAACTGCTGTTCTTTTTAATATTTCCTGAAACACAACACATTGGAAAAGCAAGACTCTGATTTAAAACCACATCTCATGATGATAATAGAGGACTTTAAGAAGAAGGACATAAATA
>JADRCD010211190.1:15000-47584 GCA_019843815.1 Montemys delectorum | reverse complement strand
TTTGTTGAAAGATTACTTTCTTGCTTCTTCTATGGTGTAGTTTTGTTCCTTATGTTGGTGTTTTCCATCTATTATCCTTTGTAGGACTGGATTTGTGGAAAGATATTGTGAAAATTTTGTTTTGTCATGGAATATCTTGTTTTCTTCATCTATATAATTGAGAGTTTTGCTGGGTGTAGTAGCCTGGGCTGACATTTGTGTTCTCTTAAGGTCTGTACAACATCTGCCCAGGATCTTATAGCTTTAATAGTCTCTGGTGAGAAGTATGATGTAATTCTAATAGGCCTTTCTTTATATGTTACTTGATGATTTTCCCTTACTGTTTTTAAAATTCTTTGTTTAGTGCATTTGGTGTTTTGATTATTATGTGATGGGAGGAATTTCTTTTCTGGTCCAGTCTATTTTGAGTTCTGTAGGCTTCTTGTATGTTCATGTGCATCTGTTTCTTTAGGCTAGGAAAGTTTTCTTCCATAATTTTGTTGAAGATATTTACTGGCCTATTACATTGGGAGTCTTCACTCTCTTCTATACCTATTATCCTTAGGTTTGGTCTTCTCATTGTGTCCTGGATTTTCTGGATGTTTTTGGTTAGGAATTTTTTGATTTTTGCATTTTCCTTGATTGTTGTGTCAATGTTTTCTATGGTATCTTTTGCCCTTGAAATTCTCTCTTCTATCTCTTATATTCTATTGATGATTGTTGTGGGACTGGCTGTGGAGTTTGTGTCCAAGGTCTGCTCAGGGCACTGGCCAGCCCAGACCATACATAAGCTTCTTGAGCAAGTTAACTAAGTAAGTTATCAAGTGACAGTGTTTTCAAGCCAACATATGATATGCTAAGTTATATGATTCAAATTATATTTTAAATATTAATACCTATTTATAAGAGAAATATTTGATCTTTTGTGTAAAGGCTTTGAAATTTGAAGCATATTGAATAATTTTAGCATCAGAATTCATAATTACAATGATTAAAGTACTTGCTTGCTTGCTACCTGCATTTGCTTATTAACTTAGCTATAACAAGTTCTAAACTCTTGGTATACACACTGGGGCTTAAAGAAGTAACTTCAGCATGCTGTGCAATCCCTGTTAGAAATGTGGGAATGCGGACTTTGCCTAGGATATACTACGTTGAAGTCTGCATTTTCATAACATTTCCAAGTTCATAAGACAATTTTAAGAAGCACATACTGTTGCTTATTTCTCCTACCTGGGGTGACTTCTACGCTCTATGCAACTTTGTCCCAGTGCCATCACAAAACAACATGGACTACTGGGTCATGTAAACGACAGGCATTGACTTCTTTGCTGATCTAACAGCCTCAATTGCTGGGCAGCCACTGTCCATGGATTGCAGGCGGCTACTATATCATTGGCACTTCACAGGACCTTTCCTCTTGAGCAGGTAAATGCTTGTGAGCTTCTTCGTTTTCCTCTGGTAATACAAATCACATTGAGATTAAAAATATATGTATCATTTTGACTCAGTCAGTCACCTTTATGTTCAGGGTCATATCCTGATGTTGCAAAGGGAAGGTTTGTGAACCTTCAGGAACCTGGTACAGCTTGTAGCTGCGTCACTGTCACCTGTTCTGTTCTGATAGCCACATTATATTCATGTTTTAAGTCTTGGATTTCCTGATCCCATCCAGTCTATGTTCTGTCTTTCTCTGTAAAATTCATCTTGCATAATTGTATTCTATACTATTTTATATCACACCCTGCTATTGCATTTTAGATACTTAGCCATTGTATGTTAAATAGTGGATGGACTAGGAAGGGATATATCCAAGGACAACTAGCAAGACATGATTTCAGATGACAGACAATTAATTTTGTAACTGGTCTCATTGCTTACTTCCAAGAGTTTGTAGAGACTGATCCAGTCAGAGGGAGGGCGTCCCATCTTCTTAGCACAAAGCCTTCACAATAGATTGTCTCTGAGTCCATCCTCTGGCCTGGGTTATTTTCTTCTGCCTGCAGATCATTTATCTCTTCTGACCTCATGTCCTGTATTGGGGCTATGGGTCTCATCTTTTTGCACTACTCATTACATTTCTTTCTTGCCTTTTCTCAACTCCTCACCTTTCTTTTTCTTTTTTCTTTCTTTTTTATACTCTTTCTAATGTTCTCACTCTTTTATCACTAGACTGATATATGGCTACACCAAAGTCAATCCCTCAAAATCCAACCCTCTTTTTCTGAATTATGTCTCATCTTATCCTTCTATATTTACTTCATCTTATCCTTCTATATTTACTTACAGTAGATGATGTCTCTTACAAAACTGTGCTTTTAGCCCAATTATACTGTAAAGATATTTAACTACCACTATTGGGAATGTACTATTAGTCTCAACTGCTGAATGTAAAACTCTCAAGATAAGAAAGCCTCATTAGCCATGATTGTATCTTCTTTGACTAATAAATACCAGCATTAAAGAATGTGTTTTACAGGTATTTGGCAAAAATAATTAACTATAGAATAAATAAACAAACAAGGGAATCTGTTCTGTCCTGAGTTTCTTATACTCTGTGTTTGAAGGCCAAGTGTCAGATTCCTTGATCATAATTTTGACTGAAGCACTAATATATTCCAACCTCTTTTAAGGTTGTCATCCCCCATAGAACAAAGGTTCCATGGTTCTCTGGTCTGGCTGGAAAATGACAGAGTTACAGAAGGGAAGCCTGTACAAGACAGGGTAGCCAGGGTCCCAGGTTTCACCTACTACCATAGCAGCACCAACGCCAGCACCAGGCCTATATGCAGCTGCAGGTGGTAGCAATAAAGATTGCAGGGTTGTGAGCCC
Source organism: Montemys delectorum (assembly GCA_019843815.1). Lineage (NCBI taxonomy): Eukaryota > Metazoa > Chordata > Mammalia > Rodentia > Muridae > Montemys > Montemys delectorum. The sequence continues at coordinate 44,773 of JADRCD010211190.1, read as the reverse complement.
AGCCTGACAGGGGGGTCCATGGTCCAGTGATGAGGAAGAGTCTTCACCAAAGTGTTACAGCCAATCTCCTACCATTCTTAGTCAAATAACTTGTGCATTTTTGTACTCCCTGTTGATAAGGACCTTATAAACATTGAGGAGCAGGGTGGGATCCTTGAGTAGACGCTTCCCATTGGCTCAGTTTGAGGTGCTAGTGATAATCTATTTGCATGGGGAAGGATTTCAGGTGTTTTCCTTACGTGATTGATTGTCATGGTCCTCTCAGTGATTCCAGAGCAGATAGAATTAGGCGGGAAGTTGGCCCCTGTCCTACTTTTCTCAATCCTGAGTTTCACAGGGTTTGGGCTCAGTCAACCTTAGTAGTTGTTTGGCCTGTTAGCATAGTTCGCTTGGCCCACAATCACTAAGGAAGTTTACAGTAGGAGTTTACTATCTGATTTTGAATGTGACAATTATATTTCTGAGTAAAATAAATTAGTTCCTTGGAGAGTGGCTGACATAAAAGCAAAACATGAGATAGGGCCATGATTTTAGCTCAATGTGGGTTGAGGGATACACAGGAAGCTCAATAATGCTTGATTTCCAAATGTCATTGATGAAGAACTGATGTCTAAATGTCTGTCACAAACACCTGCATATGAAAATTAGAAGCAAATAAACAAATTATGCATTTGATACTATGAGTCTTCAAGCTTACACATAAGTTCTTTTTAGAGAAAACTGAAGGAAATACATATATGCAAACTTAACTTATATGCATATATTACATGAAATTATTTGATAAAATATAAAAATTGTGTAATTTTAATATAAATTATCTTTTAAAATTATTTGTTTAAGGAATCAGCAAGATGGCTCAGTGGAAAAATGTTTTCTGGTAAAGCTTGAGTTTAATTCTCAGAACCCCCAATAGAAGGAGTGAACCAACTTCCAAAAGTAATTTTCTGACCACACACATGTGCCAATGCATGTGCCCCCAAAAATCTCATGTGCATGCAGAAGAATACACACACACACACATGCACACACACATGCACATACATGCATGTACATGCACATGAACTCAGCACGCACACACATGCATATCCACACACAGAGTGGGAGGGAGGTGATAACACATAGCAGTTCATAAAGTTTCTTTTTATAAATCTATTCATTCTCCTATATTTTTTTAAAAATATTTTCCCATAAGTAAATTATTGACTTTTTCACACAAAGATTTGGAACCAACTGACAGTCCATTTAAAGAGAGAGCATTGGCTGGGAATCCTACATCCATCCCTCAATGGTGAAATAGTAGAGCATGGAGATGCTGGGCAAAGCTCAACTGCTCCATTACTGATCTCTGTTATAAATCTTCATATTAAAAAACATCTTACTGCAGAACAGAGACCATTCATGGTATTTAAGTTTTATATGGTAGATATGTTCTCATGCCCTCCACATTATAACAACATAATAATGACTTAAATATATCATGTAGGTGTTAGCTAGTTCATGAAACAATTAAATAATTGACTTTTTTATACTGCCTTTCAGACTGTTTATTCCAGTGCTACACATACATAATTGAGAAAAATGGCATCAATAGATATGTGATTTAGAGGAGTGTATAAGGTTATATATAGTATTGTTAATATTTCAGTTTTCTGAACAGAGAATATTTGGAGGCCCTTTATGCTCAATCTATTCTTTGTGTTTTATTAACTTGCTCCTGATATATTAGAGACGCTTACTTGGTATAACATTTCCTAGCATCATTTAGCAGGTTATTTTTTGAGCAGATATATTTCCTTTCATTCTGTAAATTTTATGATGATTCCTGAAGTGTCACTTGGAGAGATCCATCCCACATAGAAGGAGGGAGAGGACATGAGGGTAAATATCATGTTAAGAGAAGGCTGAAGTAATCACATTGCCCTTTAAATTCTTTAATCATTAGTTAAACCTTCAACATCATTGTAATATTTTTTTTCACATTGTCATGAGGCTCTGTAAATATAAGAATCATAAGTGAGCCTGAAAAGTGTGATTTCTCCTTAAAACCTAATGAAAGACCTACGGGGAAGACAGAAAAGAAATACTGTTGTTGTGGGAAGTAAAATCGTCTTCATGGTGGTGGGAACTGGGTAATTTAATTGTACTTTTATTTAGCTTTAAATCAACCTGTCTGTTCTCTAGTTGATAATAGTCTGAGCTCATTTACTTACTAAGTGAATGAGTTGCTGTTTAGTAGACACTCTGCAGTAAAGTAGAACCCCATCATCAGTCCCTAAGTGACTGAAGAAAGGTCAGTATGCTGATGCTGAGAACCAGAGTTGCCCAGAGCTGCGGGAATTAGAGACAAAAGCTGGTTAAATGCCTCTCAATACTCACAACAATAATTTTCCCTTTGAAAAGTGAGTTAGATGAAAACCTTGTTGAAGAAAAAAAAATTCACAGCAAGGGAGTCACAACCAACTCTGCTTTCCTCAATAAGAAGGCATTCACTGAAAACCTTTAAAGGAACTGATCTACATTTTGACTTTGAATTAGCTTGAAGCCCCTAGGTCAAAGGAGCATTCTCCATTAATACTAGATATTTTATAGGCCTCATTACTAATGTTTAAAATTATGGTATTGCCTTATTACCTGAAATTGTGATTTATAAATGACAGCAGTGTAAAAGTGTCACAAATTCATGATTTCAGAGGATAGAGCTCATAGAAATCTTCACTGATATGCTTTATGAAAGGTGAAAATCGCAATCCCTTTAATTAATGACCTGCCTTGGAAAACCATCTTTATAGAATAACACAGAAAATACTAGGAGATATCCAACAATAGCCTGACATCCCCTTTTATTTCAAAAGGAATCATTTGCCATTAGTAATGGTAAGCAGGATTTGGGGACATTTTACAAGTACATCATTCTTTGAATGTGTCAGTTGGTTTTATGTTACAGAGAGGAGGGTGATGGGGTAAAGCGAGCTTGCAGGCATATATAATATTATGGAAGGTGAAGACTATATGATGCTTCATCAGACAAACCATTTCATTTTGTCATTGAGTCATAGCAGAGTCATCTCTATCTGAGAAATTATTGCTAAGCTATCATTTGCTATCTTAGGTCTGGTGAAACTATTTTACATATAAATGTTACTGGCAGCTTGTATCATCATGTCATTTGAAGGAAATGGAGGTGCAAATATGCATCATATTTTCACCTAAAATTTATGAAATGAATATGTGTATGTTTGAATTTTGTCTATAGTGTTATAAATATTATATTTGGATTTTCCATTATTTGATGTTATTATTATTGACAACTCTTACAGCTATGGACAAGACATATTTTCTTTCCCTGAACTCTAACATAAACATATTGTATGAATTTTCCCTGTGGGCAAATGACCTTAAATGTGTGTGATATTGCTCTTTGTGGAAAGCCTGGTGATCTGCGTTCAATCTCCATCCTCCACTTGGTAGTAGAAGATAATCAATTCCTTCAGGTTGTCCTGTGATTTCGTTACATCATGAATTGTATATGAACATGCAGACACACACACACACACACACACACACACACACACAGACACACACACACATGGATAATTATTAGAAAATATGTTTTACCTTATGAACATGATAATGTTAAAGAGTCAATATATCAAGTTCTTAGAAACAAAATCATAGATATTGGAATACTTGGATAATATATTATCAATACCTTGACAGCTAAAGACACTGAATAAATATAAAGTGTCAATAAATGTTTTCTCCACAACTTTACTGGCTTTAATACTGTAAAGGAATTTATTATATTTGTTTGCAAATAAACTTATGAGATTTTTATTCATTCAAAATAATGTAATAAAAATTGAGTGTGATAGTGGTACAAGCCTACAATTCTAAGTCTTAAGAAACAGAGTCAAAGGCTCAAAAGTTCAATACTATCACTGTCTGCATAGCAAGTTCAAAGACATCCTGGACTATATAAGACCTTCTCAAAATAAATATAAAAACATAAACACATATATGCAGATGAAGATCCAAATGACAGGATTGAAACAACAGCAAAACAAAACAAATACTCCAGGTAGAATGTACCCATGAAGTGTGGTAAATGGAAGTTTTCATGTATCAGAAACACTGTGTTTCCTTCAATGATTCATGGATTTGCTTTATGCCTTACTATGAGGCAGGAGCCATTAATAACTCCACTACCAAGCTGTCTCTACTCTGACAAAATTGGCAAGATAAGAAAGACTAAAACTTTATCATGACTTGATTTTTCTGATGCTCATTCGTCATTCATAGTCCATTAGTGGCCATCAGTGGAAGAGAAGACATTCCACCCACAGTTCTAATAGCAGCCATTGGCAGTCATTAGAACAGAAGACGCTCCACCCACAGGCCTATTAGCAGCCATTGGCAGCCATTAGAACAGAAGACGCTCCACCGACAGGCCTATTGGCAGCCATTAGAACAGAAGACGTTCCACCTACAGGTATATTAGCAGCCATTAGAACAGAAGATGCTCCACCCACAGGCCTATTAGCAGCTATTGGAGGCCATTAGAACAGAAGACATTCTTATTATCTAGGGATTTTCAACGAACTTAGAAACTTTGTATTATCAAAGAATATAAAAGATGAAGTATCAAAAATTCTCCTTCTAACACAAGTACAGGCAGATGCCTCACTTAATCTTAGCAACTGGACAGGTACCACATACTACATCCATAGCCCTAGTTACTTATAAACCACAGGGCTCCTATGTACTGCAGGACTACCACTATGGGCAGAACTCTGAGGACATTTCTCATTAAGTCACACTTTGTTATGTTTATGGCTCAGACCAACAATTTCTTAAACCAGTATCTACTCTGCCACCTGCCTTAAAGCAGTAGAACACTTTCCACTCTAAACAGCTCTGTCAGGGAACAGGAAATACACTTTTCACTCTGATTCCCTGATAAATAAGAAATGAATGAAGATTACAGGTCATTATCTTAATGGAATGTCATCTTTTCATTTCTTTCCAGTCCTCTGAGATATGTCTGAGGCACCAAGAAGCTAGTTTGGACCACACAAATAAAAGAGATAACGTGGATGGTACAAAAATCTGAAAACAGCAGGTTTCTGACAGAAGGCTGGTAATAGACTCACACACTGACCTTCAACATGTTCCTGAAGTCTGTAAACTGCAGGAAAATGACATTTCCAACTTACTTGAACAGTCAGGGTAGTACCTTGCACCATAGGAGAGGAAAAACCATCAATTGTCTGTCGTTTTCTCAGTGATAATTGGCTTATAAGGATTGCTGTCATAGTTGTCAAGAGAAATTATGCAGCACAGAGCCTGCCGTGTCCTGCTCCCTTTCCTTTCTGAATTTAATAAACACTAATTACTATTAAATAATTTGCTTATATCTATAAAAATATTTACATTAGTATTTTCTTTCCCGTAGAAACTTTTTTATTTATTTTTATTTTATTAGATATTTTCCTTGTAATTTCAATGAGAATTATTCAGAATAAGATAGAGACTCTTGCTGCTCAGGTGCAGGACACACCAGTCATAATAGATAAGTTACATGCCTACCAACTGAACTGCCCCACTTCCTAGACTTGATTTACCAGGACCCATTCTACTATCCCTGCCACACACCCCATCACATTCCCAGTGGCTGGATCTTGGCCTCAATTCTTCTGTTCTCCAGCTCCTCAGATGTAGGCCACACCAGTCAGAACAGACTTGAGCTGATCAAGTGCAAATCATACCAGTCAGAAGAACAGAGGCCCCCTGCCACATACACATAAGGCCAAGCCAGTTGCCAAAAGTCAAGTCCCCAACCTGGTCAGAGACTGCTTAGTGATTCAGAGGTGAAGCAGGCCACCAGAAATCTGAGCCACAAAGCCCAGAAGATCAAAGAGGATATAGAAGCGAATGAACAAATTACCCATCCAACAAAAGACACTCAGAAATCAGCACCTAGACCTATAATCAGAAACCCAATACAGCAGTTAGGGCAGTATGGCACCACCAAAGACTGGCTACCCTCTGACAGCAAGACCTGAGTATTTTAATGCAAATGACTCACAAGAAAATGATCATAAAAACCAACTTTATGAAGATGATAAATATCCTTAAAAAAGAAATGAAAAAAAAAAGATCCTTTTAGAAAATCAAGGAAACAATAAACAAAAAATTGGAGGAAATCAAGAAGTTTCTTGAAAAATGACAAGAAAGACAAAAAGGTAAAGAAGACTGTTCAAGATCTGAAAAAAGAAATGGAAGCAATAAAAGAAAACACAAAACAAGGGCATTCTGGAAATGGAAAATCTAGGTAAGTGAACAAGACCTCTCTAGCCTCATGACAGAATACAAAGGATGGGAGACAGAATCTCAGGGGTTGAGATATGATAGAAGAAACAGGTATACTGGTCAGAGAAAATGTTAGATCTAAAAAGGCCTTAACATAAAACATCTAGGAAGTCTGAGATACTATGAAAAGAGCACACTTAAGAATAATAGGAAAAGGAGAAGATTCCCAGCTTGAGTCCAGAAAATATATTTAACAAATCATAGAAGAAAATTTTCCTAACCTAAAGAAGGACAGGATCATAAAAGTATAAGAAGCTTACAGAAAACCAAAGATTGAACCAGAAAAGAAAGTCCCTGTGATACATAATAATCAAAATATTAAACACAGAGAACAAAGAAAGGATATTGAAAGCTACAAGGGAAAAAAGGCTAAGTAACATTTGAAGGCAGACCTCTTAGAATTGCACCTGAATTCTCAATGGAGACTTAAAAAGCCAGATAGGCCTAGACAGATGTCTTGCAAATTCTAAGAGACCACAAATGTCAACCTAGACTACTATACCCAGAAAAATGTTCAATCATCATAGATGGAGAAGACAAGATATTTCATGAAGAAGTCAAACTTAAACAATATTTTTCCAGAATAGGATGAATAACATTATTGAATATGTCAGTAATAAAGTAATAGTTATTAATTTCAAAAATAAGTTAGTTTCATACATAGGTTTAAAGTGGTTAAGCCAGTTTACTGACTTTTATAAACACTTGGACTCATTCCCCTGATTTTGTTGAGCAGAGGTCTTTTTCTGTTATTATTTTGAGTCATGATAACTCATATTGGCCAGCATTAAAGCTTCTCTCTCTGTAGTGTTAACATTCCAGTATTCCATGGCAGCATCCAGCTTTGGTAGACCTGAGGATTGAACCCAATGCTGCTTCACTGGCATGTGAGACAGTTATTGCAACTGATGGAAGCTTTCCCCAGTGCCATTGCCATTATTTTGATAATTCAAGTTCATGGAAATGTCTACAGAAGAAAAACATCTTTCTGCTTTATTCTTCGACACATTATCTTTCAAACATTATCCTGGAACAATGAATAGGTTTTCTTAATATAATACAAATTAACACCAAAATGAGAAGGGTTGCTATATTGCAGTTTAAAGTATGACCATTCAGTCCCATTGGGCATTAGGCAATATATGGCAATATTTCTCTTTTCTGTATACCACCATGTCTTGAATAGTCAGTATTTATTCAGTAAAAAAGGCTTAATATAATATAAGGAGAGTGCTGTCATACAGCTTCCCTTCTTGCCCTGCCACAAGGCTACCAATACTATGATCATGGAAGAGCATGGAATTCAATTCTATCTTTAAAAAAATGCTTCTGGCCATTTTCAGGTTGTGTCAGATAGAGGGTAGGTGCTGGAGTGTTAATTTGGACAGAGATTGAGTTTCTCACCTAGTACTTTATCTGGAGAGGTCTTATTTTTTTTTTAATAGATGTTTTCTTATTTTCAATATCTCCTTTCCTAGGTTACCCTCCAAAAAAGAAAAAGAAAAAGAAAAGAAAATAAGAAAAAAATTTAAAAACCCCAAAACTAAAACAGTCCCCTGTTCCCTCCCCCCGCCCCCGATCACTGCCCCACCCCCTCCTGCTTACTGGCCCTGGCATTCCCCTACACTGGAATATAGAACCTTCATATGGCCAAGGGCCTCTCCTCCCATTGATGACCGACTTGGCCATCCTCTGCTATAACGCATGCTGCTGAAGCCATGAGTCCCCCCATGTGTACTCTTTGGTTGGAGTTTTAGTCCCTGGGAGCTCTGAGGGTACTAGTTAGTTCATATTGTTGTTTGTCCTAAGGGGCTGCAAACCCTTCAGCTCCTTGGTCCTTTCTCTAGCTCCTTCATTGGGGACCCTGAACTTAGTCCAATGGATGGCTGTGAGCCTCTACTTCTGTATTAGGCAGGTACTGTCAGAGCCTCTCAGGAGATGTCCTATTTTTGTGATTAATGCATTACAGTGCTATATGCTCTAAAATCATACCAGAGTGTTCATCATTAATATCTATTCAACTTTTATAAAGTTACAGTAATCTAGAAAGAAGCAGAAAAAAATCTTGAGTTGATCAATTGCTTGCACAATCTCAGAAGTATCTTTACATTTATTTTGTTCTTATTTGTGTCTCGGTGCTGTATATCTCTCCTGTTATGTGGGGCTTGAAGGTCATACTTGTGCCTTTAGGCATAAGAATTGTGTGTATTTGTACTAGTGCATTGACTTTGTTTTTATAATTTTCAGCTAGCCTAGTTATCATGCCTCAATTATAAAAATGTGGGAAGACTTCCAGAATTTATAATAAGCTATAAATATAATAAAATCCCACACGGCTGAGGTCTACCATTGAGGGACAGAATGCTTTAGGAGCCTGAGGGGCCCAGTGTTTAGAGATGATCCCAGAGAAGCTACACAGCCATGAAGGGAATGTGGAAGCTTTTGGCATAAAACAGTCATGGCAGCATCAACCTGCTACTTATAACTCTATGTAGGAGAATACTTTTCCCTAGTGTTTGCTGGGGTCTTCCTATTTTAGTGATTGGGGAGTCAGTTGAATATGACTTTGAGAAAGCCTTTAACAAACAGCTCTTCAGGCACAGTTCTGTATCACTCTCAGTGTTGGTAACCCAGTTTAGTTCCTTCTCATTGAATTTGGCTGTTGGTATATGTGTTTGCCTAAATTATTAACTGAACCTGTGTTTGGTTTGTGTATCTGTGCCATTATCTAACACAGATTGATAGAAAAGCCCAGTGACAATGTTCACATTTGGACTCCTTTCCTTCAAAGTAAAAAATTCTCTTCAATATATGATTTTATTTGTGTGTGTGTGTGTGTGTGTGTGTGTGTGTGTGTGTGTTCGTGTGTTGGTTCAGTCTTTTATTTGGTTGTTTGCTTTTAAGCAAGGATCTCATTTAACCCTGGCTTCATTTAACCATGCTTTATAGGCAAGACTAGCTCCAAACATCTCATTCTCCTTTCTTTAGCACCTGAGTTGCATTACCCCATGTTCCCTTTCTGTAGTGCTAGGAAATGAACCCAGGACATTGTGGATACTAAACAATCTCTCTGCCAATTATGTTCCATCCAAGACTTTTGTCTTATTTACTACATGTTTTAAAAATTATTCAACAAATGTAATGAACTGTTTTTATGAGTTACACTAAACCTTGTAACTAATTAGAACCTGATTTGGGGATCCTGGAACCCTGAGTATAGCTAATCAGCCTGAAAACAGACCACAGATTATACTTCCAACTGAGCTCTCTAAACTGTGGGCTCTGCCACTGTCTCCAGGTAAACAGAATGAGACTGAATCCATGGGCATTTAGCTGGCATCCGCTGGAGAACCACTCTGTGTGTAGAGAAACAGCTTCATACATCTATAATAAGAAATGTTCTGTATCAACTGAATATGAGAAATGGTGTTTTGTTTATCCTCCCCTTAAAGGGATCAGAAAGACAAACAGAGCAGGAAAACTCAAACTATCTGCATTGAAATTCAGAGTCCTTCAATATACAAATCAAAGTGCCCAATCATGTAATAGCATTGCTAATGAGATAAACTTATTTGAAGGAGTAGCAAATATTTAAATACTGTATACACAAATACTAATTTAGTTCTATAGAATTGTTATTCCTGGTCCTGAAGTCACTGCTACCTTACTAATAGCGGAATTAAGCAGAAACTGTATAAGAAGGTACCCGGAAGTCAGCTGCACACATGGCATGCATTCAATACCTGGCATCTGGCTTCCTGGGCATTGCTTTACTGTTCTTCAATGTTCATTTTTTTATGCATAGTAAGGTTCTTTACTTAATTTTACCATCTTCTTATGCTTAATTAGACTGAAATAAGATAACAGCAACGCCTACAGCATAAGTGGAGCAATGGGGACTTTGGTCCCTCCCAATGGACTTTTTAAAAATGTTACAGTGAATCAGGGAGAACAAGAGTTGAGGTTTTCCTCACCTAGGTCAGGAGAGAAGGGAAGCTATTCTGAATTCAATATTTTCACTGCAATATTTCTGTGACACTTTGTTTCAAAATTCTGTGTCACTAATCTCAGCTGAGAAACCATCACTCACTGCATAGCTTATGACAGATTCTGCTTTTCAATGGTGCAAACACATCAATGGCCTTAGCTATCTGGTGTTCTTTATGAGATACATGATTTTGGACTCTCAATGGAATAAAAGCACTTACTAGATTGGCATGTTTTCACAATCCTGGATGTTTCATATTGTAACACGATACCATGTGACCTGTCCTGGAATATACTGTGTCTTATAGCACCACCCCTATTTCCAATTAAGTGTTGCCTCTAACTCTATAGAATGAGATTGTCCTGAAGAGTGACAATATTGATCTGAAAGGGAGATACACTCTAACATGCATTACAAAAGGAGTTTATATTTACTTCTACTTATATCAGTTCATAGCTCCCAAGTCAGCTCTGAGACTCAAACAACACCAGGAATGGAGAAGAAGACAACTTTAAACTAATTCAGCAATACTTTTGAGCAACAAAGCAGTATATTCATATGATGCATTAAACATAAATCAATAAGGACAATTAAGGCCCCCATGCACTTTGACAATCATTGTAAGCTTAATTAAATACCTGACTAATGTTCCTACTCTGCAAAGGTATTGCAGTAAACTTCCAACCCCAATAAGCTCATAAAAAATACAACTAGGTTATTACATTATATTATATTATGAAGCTCTACCACTGTACTAATCTATTCCCCAGATATGCGATCCCTTGCTACTTGAGGCTTCTCCAGGACATGTGGTTCCGCTCCATCTTTCTTCTACTTCTGCTTCCTTTGACCTTTTCCTCCATCATCCTCTATCCTTTCTTTACTCTCTAAAACCTCCAGCCCACCTTTCCCTTCCACTGCCCAATCATAGGCTCTAGCCTTTATTTGACCATTTAGAAGGGGGAGAATGTTCACATGAAATCACCCGAGTATCATGTGAAATCATCTAATTCACTCCTCTTGAGGAAGAAGAATTAACATCAGAATACAAATAGTACCAAGGCAACTTACTAACACAAAGGTACTCAGGGACCCTATCTAGATGATCATGATTAATGTACATCAGTGGATACAGAAGGATGACATTTTGAAGTTTTTCTAATATCATCTTTTCCATCTAAATATTTATGTAGAGTCTGAATTAGTTAGTTAAATATAGGTCATGTAGCAAATGATACTAATAAATTTAGTATATGTGGGACTTGTTACTTAAAACTAGGTCTTAGACTTCCAATATGGCTTAGAGAGTAAGGGTGACTGGACTGAGTTTTATCAATCCCCAGAAATCACAGCATAGAAAGAGAAAAACAACTCTCGCATGTGTTTTCTGTACTCCACCACATAAGGATTGTGCACACACACTCTGGTGCATGCATGCACATGCACACATGCACACATGCACACACATATACACACAGAGACAGAGAGAGTCAGAGTGAGTCAGAGAGATAAACACAGAGAGAGACAGAGACGGAATGAATGAATGATGAATGGGAAAATTGAAAACACATTTCCAAATACAAAATGTAAAATCATGAGTGATTTTTTCACACTATTAAGCTCTATTAACTTATTGTAAATCTCTAAATTACCCAAACCCCATTGCATAAGAAAGATTTTTCTCACTAAAATCAACTTAATTCTAGATGTTCTTTCCCAGTTATTAACTCTGTAGTCATGACAAATGATAGGGTATTGAATTTTTTCAGCCTTGCTTGAGAAACAACATTCCTTTTAGAGATGAGAGTCAAAACTCTGCCACTGAATGCTTAAACAGGTACAAAGATTTTATTCTAAGTGAAATATTACCTAACACAATAACTGAAAACAGATAAATATTGTAAGTGTGAATGTCTGTTTTCTCACACTTTCAAATAATTTCTTCTTATGAGAGTGGTTCAGGAGGTTGCTGGATGTCTCAAGGCTTGGCTGCTTTTTTGGTTTGTTCTTGGGTGTACAAGCAATGAACGCTTCAAATTTCCCACAGTTTCCTCCGCACTGCTTTGATGCTTAACTCATCATCCTGCTCCCTTCTGAAAATTTTAAATACTCTCATTTCTACTTTTGCCCTTCTTCCTCTGCCTTCTCCCACATCCAATCAATGCTGATTGACCCATATTTCTCTCTGAAACCAAAGACCTTTTTACATGTTCTTCCCAGAATTTCCTCAAGCATATCAGTTACAATCTAGGATAATTGGACACAAGACAACTTGTCAGGCCAGTTATTTGAAGGAATATCATTATTTTAGTATTATTTCATATGTATATTAAATAGCATTCTTTCTTTGAAATAATACTAAAACATTATGAAGAACATGAATGTTGAAAGCTTATGATTATTGAAATTGAAATTCCAGTCAATGACCATATGAAGAATGGAGTATTTAGTCACTCAAGAAAGAATATCAGAGATTACTTCCTAGGTTAACACCTAGTAAATGACCTCAGGAAAATATAGCCATAAATGTTAGATTTATTTCTTTATACTCAGAAGAAATAATTTAATGTCATTCAATCATAATTAATGATTACTTATTATCCTTTCCTCAACTAACATTAAGTAATAAAACCTAAGAAAACAGTTTCACTCTACAGTAGACTAATTCTTTGAATTAATAAGTGTTTGCTCAGCAATGTAATATAAAATAACACTGAACAGACCCAGAAGCATTTCTTTGTTTCCCGTTTTATGGGCTAAAATATCTTTCTGATATTCTCTAAGGAGAATGAACCCATTTTGAGACAATGAAGCATTGCAAAATAGAACTAATGGTCTTTGTTAAGCATATATTTTATCTTCATCAAAATAAAACTTTCAAGCCTTATTATACTAAGATTCTTAAATCATAAGCAGTACAATACAAGAAGGGTATGAGTTTCCCACACTCTGTCGGTTGATCTTCATTTGTGGTATTCAATGATGACTGCAACTTTAATCTTACTTATAAAATATAGGTCATTTGTATATCAGTTATTCAGATGCATCTAAAATGTGTTTGTCTCGTGATGAGTTAGCAAAAGAAGCAGGGAAAGGAACCATCCTGAAGTGTAGGAAGGGTAACAATTCTCATATGACTATAGGTCTAATGTAAATCATGAACTTGACCTGTGATAGGCAAAAGTCTGGATGAAACTTCAGGTAACTGGAGACTCAGAGACATTGAGAACACATGAAATTTTAGAGAAATTATAGATTTGTGACTGTAGGATATCATAATTTTATGAAGAATACTAAGAGGAAATGTGTGTAAAAGGACTATTTTGGCTTCATCCTAAGAGTCTGTGATTCTATAGGACAAGAGGCTAGTGTGTTCAAAACTTAAGAGCAGACAGCTGGTATAGCATCAGGTCTACTGAGTGCGCATATGTATCATATGTTCTTAATTGTATTTTCCTTCTTATTCCATCTCTACAATAGTTATTTTCAGCAACAGAATCTCCTATGTTTGTATTTGATAAATCATTGTTAAGTTTAGCTTAATGATGCTTCCTCAGAAGATGGTAATAAAGCTGCAAATTTTAAATGATCAGGTCTATAACTTGATACATTAGCTACCTTTGAATACCTAGCTACCTTTGAATACCTTGCAATAGAGATGGGAGAAGATGAGATGGTGCCCTAAGAGACAACAGAAAAAGAACAACTTGTGTTCATTTTGAGGAGAAAAGTGTTGTCAGATCAAAAATAGGATTATGAAATTGGCCAGGGGAGGTGAATAAAGAGCTTGATTCACAAGCTTAAGGGTTTTAGCTTGGATCGCCAATACCCATATCAAAAATGGGCATGGTTATGCATACATGTAAACCCAGCATCAGAGGATGGAGACAGGAAGATCTCAGGGCTCCTCTGGCCAGCCACTCTTGATGAAAGGATGGGCTGCAGCTTCAGTGAGAGAATCTGTTTCAGAAAGCCACACAACGAAGAGAAACGTTGGAAAGCAGTCATGTAGATCTCTTTCTTAACTGACAGAAAAGTACACCTGCAGGCATATGCATACTACAAAAATCACAGGCGTATTCAATTGTGAAACATTCATTTATTCTAGACTAAAGAAGCTGTAGTATATTCATGCTCATGATCCTTTGCATAGTGTGTGTGTGTGTGTGTGTGTGTGTGTGTGTGTGTGTGTGTGTGTGTTGGGTGCATGTTAGTGTGTGAATGGGAGCATACAGTGACACTGTACTCATGCTGAAGACAGAAGACTACCTTGAGTATTGGTCCTTACATTCCATATTGTTTAAAACAAAATTTCCTGGTGTTTTCTGCTTTATAGGTTATACAAACTGATGTATAAACTTCTAAATTCTTCTGTCTTGGCCTTTCATCCCCTTCTTTGAGTGTGGAAATTATAGACATTTATGCTGTATTTCCACCTTTCATGTGGATTCTGGCGATGGGATGTTAAGACCTCACACTGCTACAGTGATGTACTTTTACAAATGGTCCATCTACCCAATCCCCTTTGCATATTCATTTGCTAAAGTTTATGTTATATTTTTTACCACTATGGATGTAATTATTAATCTACTACTATGTACTCAGAGGCTAAACTATTTAAATTATTAATAGTCAAGATATTAAAATAGAATTCTGTTGAGAAGGCAAATGCTCACATTGAAAATGGACACAGTACACAGATGACTTTTCCTGTTCAATAAATTTTCAGATGCAAAAGAATAAAATGTCATTAGAAAGCCATAACCTCATGTCATGAAAAAAACCATGAGCCTATATTACACCTGCTCAACAACTACGATAGATTTAGAAGCAATAACGAGTGATCAGTAATTAGAGACATAAATTACAGCTATAACCTATTTTCATATCATTTATATTCAACTCTGAGCCAAACCATGCTGTATGGTAGCACACAATAAATAGATTCTTTAGGGTATTCATTGGCAGGATTATTAAAATACTCCACAATTTATCTCATTTATTCAAAACATATGTATTCCTACGTCTGACTGTTAATATGAACTACCATGCTAATAATTTATGTATGTGAGATTTCTAATTACATATAAGAAACTCTTTGAGACTTTTGACATTTAAAATCCAATTCAAGGGCTGAGGATGTTAGTCAATGCGGAAATTGGTATGTGCAAGACCCTAGTCTGAGTCCTCTGCACACAAGACCCGTCATTTCAGGCATGATGTAATACAGCAATAGTTCACAATGTTATTTCTTTGTATTAGATTTATTTATTTATTTATTTATTTATTATAGACAAATGCATAATATATATATGCATTTATACACACACACACACACACACACACACACACACGCAAAGAGAGTGAGAAGAGAGCATCAGATCCCTTAGAACTTGAGTTAAGGATGATTGTGAGCAATAAGCTTCCTGAGGACTAAACCCAGGTTCTTTGTTAGAAAATCAAGTGGTCTTAAGTACTGCGCCACCTCTCTAAACCCCAGTGTGCTGTTTATTTACTACTGGCAGTAGATTTCAAATCTGAGCAAACAGTTTATCCTTAATGAAGGAAACGTTGCAACATATAGAATATTTAAGTGGCTATCATCATTGGTGTGATAGAATGTTAATAACAAGTAGCAAGCAAGTATTATCTAAAGGACAACAATGACTGCTATTTAACAAACAAACAAACAAAAATACAGAGGACATAATGTGACAATGTCACCCACCACTGATGAACCTTGTACTGGCTCAAAATAAAAGCTGTGAACACCAAATTGATTTAACGCAAATTGTCTCTTTAAGTATATATTCCTGGAAACAAAACAGATAGAAAAGATTAACATTACTTAATGCATCTGAATTTGCCCTACTTCATCTGACAGTTTTTATAGTGTATGAATAAGAATATGGTGACTGATATGTTAACTCCTTTTATATGAAATCTAAGATCCAGCAAAAACATGCTCCTACTCACTCTCTGAGAGTATACAAAATATTTTCTTAAATAATATCCATTTGAAATGAGAACTTTTCTATATTTACCAGCTAATCAGATTTCCTTATCTGGTTCTTATTACAAAAATAAAATGAATGTTATAGAACAAAGAAAATATATACAGTTGAATTAAGAAATATTTTATTTGTAATATAGTGAGTTGCAAATTTCCATTAGTTCAGATACAAGGAACATGCCAGGTCAGAGTTTTCTTGGTGATCAATTTTCTTAGCCATCACTATTTGTCTTTTGTTGACCAAGACCTTCAATTCTTGCATCTGATTCAACTCTTGCCACTTATATATTATACTTCTGTTGCCAAAAACAAAAATTTGAGAATAAGTACAGAAATTGAGTTTTACTGTCACAAGGCAATGGTGAGATATAATCCATACCAACAGGATCTCAGGAGAAAGTTTGGTGATAGAGCTTCAACATGTGATCTCTGGATTAGAGTTAATGATGCTACACATTGTAGCATCACACCTGGGATTTTCCAGCAAGTTCTTAAAATCTGTTTCAAGCACTATTCCACTCCTACCCATTAGATGTGTATTCCCCAATCCCTGGAAATCATGAATGCTGCCTATTAGACCAGGAGAAGGGAAAGGGATATAGAAAGGGGGATGGAGTTACAGGAGAAAAGAGAGGGTGGAAGAGAAATAGAAATGAGGAAGGCAATTCGAATTTAGAGAGAGACAGAAGGCAGGGAAGAAAGAAAAGCATGGGGTGGGAAGGAAGAAATAGCGAAAGGGTAGAAAGAAAGAGTCAAAGAAATAAAGTTGAAAGGGGAGGATAAGTAGGAGGAGAAGTAAGAGGAACTGAGTAGAAGATAAAAGAGGAGGAGCAGTGCAAGGAAGCCCAGGAATTCAAGATGAAAAATTTTCCATGAACACATTGTTTTTAATAGTTGAGTAGTACTCTATTGTGTAGATGTACAACATTTTCTGTATCCATTCCTCGGTTGAGAGACATTTGGGTTCTTTCCAGCTTCTGGATATTATAAATAAGGCAGCTATGAACATAGTGGAGCATATATCCTTGTAATATGTTGGAGCACATTCTGGGAATTCGTGAAATTCTTAGGCAAATGGATGGAACTAGAAAATATCACCCTGAGTGAGGTAACCGAATCCCAGAAGAACACACATGGTATGTACTCACTGATAAGTGGATATTAGCCCAGAAGCTCAGCATACTCAAGATACAATTCTCAAATCACATGAAACCACATGAAGAAGGAAGACCAAAATATGGATACTTCATTCCTTTTTAGAAGAGGGAACAAAATACCCATGGGAGGAGTTGCAGAGACAAAGTGTGGAGCAGAAACTTCCACATAGTGAAGAAACCCAGTCACTTTTGTGGATGCCAACAAGTGCTTGCTGACAGAAGCCTGTTATAGCTGTCACTTGAGAGGCTCTGCCAGTGCCTGACAAATACAGAAGTGGAGGCTCACAGCCAACCATTAGACTGAGCACTTGGTCCCCAATAAGGAGCTGAAGGGGTTTTCAGTCCCATAGGAGGAACAAGAGTATGAACTAATCAGTATCCCCGGAGCTCCCAGGGAGTAAACCACCAAGCAAGGAGTATACATGATGAGACCCATGGCCCCAGCTGCATATGTAGCAGAGGATGTCCTAGTCGGTCATCAATGGGAGGAGAGGCCCTTGGTCCTGTGAAGGCACTATGCCCCATCGTTGGGGAATGCCAGGGCCAGAAGGGGGGGGGGGGGGGGTGGCGGGGGGGGGGGGGGGGGGGGGGTAGGGGTTGTTCTGAGGGGAAACCAGGAAATGGGATAACATTTGAAATGTAAATAAAGAAAATAGATACTAAAAAAAAAAAGATGAAAAAATTATCTCGAATTAAACAATTTAGCCAGACATGCGAAGTGCAAAGTTCTGTGTGTTTAAAGAAGATAAAGAGATTTTACTCATAAATAGAATGGACGGGAAAATATAAGCAACAGATTACACAACAGAGAAATGAAGCTATAATTCAAGGGCTGCCAGCCTCCGCCAGACACAGAAGGAGGAGCAGGGAGGCTCCCAAGAGTCTCAGAGGGAGGCCACCCTGTCCTGTTTGGTTTTGATTTTATGCTCTGCCCTCTGCCACTGTGAGAAAATACATTTTTCTTTAGTGAGCTATGGTACTTGTAGTAATTTTTCAGAGCAGTCACAGGCAGCTAATAACTGGGGTGAAGAAAACGTAATAAGGAGATGGGACAAAAGCAGATGTGGGTGGAAATGCTACGAGTTCCTCTCTGTGGCTCTGAGCTGCCCACTCGACATTCCAGTGGAACGAAAGTAAAGTAGTTCAGCCACGTCTGAGCAAATTCACAATTATTGCTGTGCAGACTGTCAGTGAGCAGGGACGCGAAGTGTGAGGGCAGAGGGCTAAATGCAGGTGCACAGGTGGAGGACTTGGGTTCTGATTCACTGGAAAAGCCAGATGTAGCACTAGCTGTGAATACCTGTAACTACAGTGCTGGCACTCAGACCATCCAATACCCAAAACACAGGCTCTAGTATTCAGTATTGAGAGATCCTCTCTCAAAATATACAGTTAATATGTTTGGAGTTATTTAAAATTTATATTGGGAAAAACGTACGTATTTTCAGTACTGCTGTAGGCAAGCATCTACATAAGACTGTTAAATTTATTGTTTTATATCAAACAACTTTTATAATACTAATTTTATTGTTATAACATTTTATAAATTTTTTTATATTTTTTATTAGATATTGTCTTTATTTACATGTCATAAGATTTCTCTTTTCCAAGTTTCCCTTCCAAGAAGAAAAGAAAGAAAAAGAAAACAAAAACAAACAAACAAAAAAACAATAAGAACAAACCCCTGATGGTGGGACTGATTCCTCTGGCAGCATGTGTATAAATTTTAAAAAAATATGACAAAAAAAGGTATTGTAGGTATTGAAGGGGGGTCTCTGGGAGGAGTTGGGGTACAAAAGGGAGACAAGAATGTGATTACTTACTTGAAATGTGAAACATACTTAAAATATGTTTTTAAATGTTAACAAATTCAGATAAATTGAAATCATGTAACTTCTCTCATCATAATGCAATAAAACTTAAATCAATAAAATACTGGTGAGAAGAAAGCAATGAAGTCACCTAGCTTTCCCTTAACGACCTCTTTCTTTGATCCTTTCTAATATCTCCAGTCTTTAAATTGTTATTTTATTGTGTATTGTGTGTTGGCCAGCTATGGGTAGGGTGTGTGCAATGACCTGTTTACAGTCACAAATCATTGATAACCTTTTTGCACGGAGTCTTAGAGGAAGAGTGGGAACAGATATCTAATGGTTCTGGGCTCAAGAAATTGAAAGGGACGAACCAAAGAGTACAATTACAGTCCAGAGTTCTGAATGTTATTGCTTAAAACTTTATGGGATTCACACATACTGAAATACCTGCATCCAAACACACACACACACACACACACACACACACACACACACACACACACAGTGAGAGACAGAGACAGAGACAGACAGACACACACACACACAGACAAGTATATATACCACTCACATAAACACACAATACATAATAAAATAACAATTTAAAGACTGGAGATATTAGGATCAAAGAAAGGTTGTTAAGGGAAAGCTAGGCAGGCAGAATATTCTGAAACAGAAAGTATCTCAGACAGGATTGCATGCTTACTGGTATAAAATCCATGGCCAGCTATGGGTGGGTGTGTGCAGTCACAAATCATTGATAACCTTTTTGCAAGGAGTCTTAGAGGAAGAGTGGGAACAGGTATCTGATGGTTCTGGGCTCAGGAAATTGAAAGGGACAAACCAAAGAGTACAATTACAGTCCAGAGTTCTGAATGTTATTGCTTAAAAGTCTGTGGGATTCATTTAATAGATAGCATGTTTAACTTAATTAATAAAGGTAATCCTTTAGTAGTTATTAGTTAACAAGTTTAACTTAATCCATAAATGTAAGTAGGAACAACACTAGCCATGTATATTAGGAACAAATAAAGTTGGTCATGAATATATTTTAATAATTAATTAATGTAGCATGTGTCGTGGACTCATGTGTACATGCTATAGAATGCATGTGAAGCTCAGAAGATAACTTTGGGGAATTGACTGTTTTCTTCTACATGTGGAGTTGCTGTCTCGTTTGTTAATTTTATTTTGTTTTTGTTTTTGTTTTGTTTTGTTTTGTTTTTTTGTTTTTGTTTTTTTGAGACAGGGTTTCTCTGTATAATTCTGGCTGTCCTGGAACTCACTCTGTAGACCAGGCTGGCCTTGAACTCAGAAATCCACCTGCCTCTGCCTCCCAAGTGTTGGGATTAAAGGTGTGTGCCACTACCACCTGGCTCGCTTGCTAATTTTAAATGTTCTAAGTACTCCATACTAGCCTTTACACACACACACACACACACACACACACACACACACACACACACATTGGTTAGCTTTTCTTACAATTTTCATTTTGTTTTACCTTTAACATATACTATTTTAATAATAAAACTATAAATGAAGTTCTGAAAACTGCAGGTGCAATGAGGGTGAGGGACAGTTTTCCCAGGATGGCAGCTGTGCTGAACAGTGTCAGCCACTTTGACTATCTACTCCGCATGTGTCTATTGAATGAAGGAAAAATTAAATCAATGGAAGATAACTTTGTCTGATCTCAGTGCTTTCTTTGTTATGCTGGGTGCTCTTAAATGTTAGACACTTACATCTTCCACCTTGAATGTAAAAAGAATTCAATGCTGTCTCACAAGACTACTTCATGTTAGGTGCCAATAAGAAGATATTTTACTGCTGGAACATCATTCAAATAGTGGCTTATTCTGAAAAGAGATGAAGGATGGCTGAAGATCCTGTGAGGATCCTTTATGACAGATTCAAGGCCAGTATTATACCACCTGTTTTTCATTCCTCTTACAACTGGTCTCTTCAAAAGTGTAGAAATCCTTGGTAACCTTTTGTATTTCCACCGCTCGCAGGTACACTAATTCTGCTCAACTTACTTTTGTGGATTCATTTAATTTTATGTCATATTATATTTGAAGTCCTGAAGAACAGTTTTGACACCACCAATTATACATGTGAAGCAGCATCCTTTATTTGAGGTCTCATGCATTCTACATGACTGATGTACTGCCTAGCTATAATGCATGTGTGTATGTTTTTTCATCCTATGTAATGTGGGTCTAATTTCACCAACATCTAGAAAAAAAAACACTCTGCTTAGAAAATTGCATTTTCTTCTTGCAATTGTGACACAGCAAGTGTCTGTCTGCACTATTTGTATAATTTAAAGCAAAGAGAAATGGTGGTCGCATGCACTATGCCTAGCACAATATGGAATCTTAGTAAACATTTAAATACTTTGAATAAACAAGGGTAACCATAGTATATTCATAGCAACATTAATATTGGAATTTTGTTTTCTTTATCATGGACATGGTTATTAACTAAAATAAGATAATAATGAAATTACTCTTCAAGAACACAGCCCACCCATCCCTCACATTAGAACAGATGCCTAGATGATGACCTCTGAGGTATTAGAAAGATATTTATAAAAGGCAGAGTTACCAAGAGTCTGGGCTTTCCATGTGTATAATAGAAGTAGTCTCGGTTGCTTGGAAAACTCAAGTCATCTCTATATTACTGTTATTAGTGACTATTGAGATGCAGGAATACTATACCCAAGGGTGACACCTATTTGGAAGCTGCCTTATTATTACTTTACTTATGACAAGAAGTTCACAATGAAGAACAAGTTGCTGCGCACAGTGTCTGCCTTCTTGAAAGCTGAGGATATTAATTCATGAGCTGCAGGCAAGTACATTGATCTTTTTAGCCATCCAGAAATAAAATGTCATGTAGAGCAACTATTTCCTCATTGCTATTCCAGCAAGGTTTTCCCTTCCCTTGAGATTTCTTCTCTCATATTAAAGAATCGAAATGCACCCACTGTTTTCTGCAGAAAGATGGCAAGCTTCATGCATGTGGAGAAACACAGTCCCACTTGAGGAGCATTGCTACGCGTCTGCAGTTACAAACACATAGGTGCATTATCAGCTAATCGGAAGCAAAACTCTATTCAATGCCCCACTTCATTAAAATAGTATCTTCTTATACTGATCTCAAAGAAGACATGAGTGGGGTATTTTCCCAGGAAGGAAAGTAGCAGAAAGTGTGAATGAAGGAACAACATACATATGCTCTGTCTATGTACTGTTCTATACAAAACTTCTGGCTCAGAGCATATGAAATAACATGCAGCCCAAATATTACCCAACCCATACCCATTTTTGCAAATAAACTCAGTTGAATATATCAATTCTACACACACATACACACATGCACACACACCTGATATTTTAGCACACTTGCTAGTTAAACTCTTTTTGGAGAAAAGAACAGAAGAAAGATATCAGCAAAAGTGATTTAAATATACTCATTAGGAAGTCCCGAGTGAAGTGGATTTTTAAGTAAAACAGAAGTATCCAGTGAATGCATGCATAAAAATATGAGCTTAAACAGAAAGGAAAGTTCGTAAATCAACAGTGTTGACTTGCTTGGAATATTCAAGTAGTCTATGTATTACTGTTATTAGTGACTTTGAAGATACATAAACACTATACCCAAGGGTGGTCCCTATTCAAAGGCTGCATTATTATTACTGTGGTTGACAAGAAGATCACAGTGAGGAACAAGTTGCTATGCAGTGTCTACCTTCTCGAAACCCCACAAAAGACCATAGCTTTTCACAAAATTTGTAATCAGTAAGCTACTAACTGTAATTAATAAGCAATTAATTATGGAATATAGTCAACCAATAGTCAACAAGAGTATTCTGAAATATTTTTTCTTAGTAACAAAATGCAAAATCAAATTTTTCATCAATAAAAACTGAGATCTTATTATTTTCATATATAACACTGAGTAATTATGTCTTTCATAAAGCTAATTAATTATAAAAAATAAATTAAGACTGAAACTCTGTCCATGAGTTTTATCAGAATGAAATAATACACACAAAATATTATCTAATGTTTCTTTATTCATAGAGGAATACAATATAACATCATAAAATAGTTAACTTACCTTGGCCATACTTAGAAACATTTTAATACATTAATCATGTTATTTAACTTTACTCTGAGCCTCATATCTCACTTGGAAATGACATCAGAGGCTTCAGGGATTTATTTGCTCTGTCTTAATATTGTCCACTCTGTTTATTCTACATATCATTGTTGTCCATATTTCTACCCAAATTATTCTGTACAGCAAGTAGCAAAATACAAGTTTCTGTTTTCAGTTACCGTTTTCTTGCTCTGTAGCACATCCAAGATTCAATTATACACATAAGATGAGTATGCTTGACAGATCAGTGGCAGAGATAATTTCTCCTTTGTAATGTTACTATCTAAATAATAGTACTTAAAATCATAGCTAAAAGCATCTCTGTTTTCCTCCTCCATTTTAGCTTTTAATCAATTTTGAAGCATCCAAGAAAACATAGATCAAATCCAGAAAAATCTTTTTTTTTTTTGAGAGAGAGAGAGGGTTTCTATGTATAGCCCTGACTGTCCTGGAACTCACTCTGTAGACCAGGTTTCCTTGAACTCAGAAATCTGCCTACCTCTACTTTCCAAGTGCTGGGATTAAAGGCATGCACCACCACTTTCCGCCTTCAGAAAAATCATTTTAAATGGAGGAAAATTACAACTATATAATTTGTCTTCTTAGAGAGTATAAAGATAAGAGAAAATAGAGAAAGGTGATATTCAAGATAATTTAGACACAAAATGTGCAGGGATGAATTCAGAGACAAAATAAATCATAGAAACTGGCTAATTGGATCTCTTATGGTCATCTCAAGAATTTAAATTCATACATAGGCAGAATCATGGATTTAAAATGAATAAAATTAGGATCAAATTGGACAATGTTTTAAGTTAATGGTCTCTCTCTATTTTTTAATTTCTTTGTGTCAGCAGAAAACATTTTTGATCAACTAGAGAAGGATTTTTTTAAAAATATAAATTGTACATGTAAAGTCCTTAACACAAAAATTTTATTACATAGTTTTCACTATAGCTAAAAGGTAAAGTTTTAGCTATGAAGTCCATGTAATTTAAAAAATTAAAAACAGAACTACCATACAATACTCTTGTATCACTGCTGGATGGAAAACCAAAGAACTTCCTATCTTCCTAAGGAGAAATACAGATATCCATGCTCATTTTTCTCTGTGCACAGAAGCTAAGAAATGTCATCTGCCTAGATATCCATTATCTGCCAAATTCTCCACAAGAAATCACTGGATACTAAAACTATGAAACATTCATACAATGGGATTTTATTTTGCAATTTTTAAAAAGTGAAATTATGAAATTCATAGAAAAAAATGGATGAAATTGGAAAATGCTACACTTAGTAATGCAAGCCAGAACTACGTGCTGTATGTTTTCCCTCAAATGTAGATCCTCTCTTTGAAAGTTTAGACTTAAGTACTTAGTTTAGAGTGTCTGTAGAGTTTAAGAATGAGCAAGGACCCATGAAGTGCTAGGGTAAGAGATCTTCAGTGACGAGGGACTACAGAACTCATATGACATGAAAGGAGGTGAGAGAATTACAGGATAGTAAAGGGTTAATCAGGGATCTCTATGCAAGACAGGAATGAGGAATGGCTGGTCATGGGTTCATCAAACTAAGGATATATGAAAAACCTTTATTGAAACTCATTTTTTGTGATATGTGCGTGTACACATATATTACATACCTCTTGTTTTTAAGGATTTGGATTTAGATGCTCTTCATAAGTTGATCATGCTTTTTATGAAAAAAAAACATGAATTATTAAATAAAAATCTCAGTGCCATGTACAGGATCCATCCCTACCAGTTATTGTTTGGGTAGAACCATAAAATAGTATAGGCTACTGCCACTGATCTTTATTTCTACCAAAACTAGGTGATAATTCCTTATTGTTGGAGATACAACACAATTGTTTTTGTAGAAAGTAGAGAAATCAGGTTGGAACTGACATGAACATTTCATCCCTGCTGGCTAGTTTTCTCAGAGCTTGCAGGTTCTAACTGGGCCAGCAAAGGAGAAAATACATTACTGATATTATCCAGCAACAACAACAAACCCTCCCTCATGTTATAACTCTGACCTTCCAAACAAGATATGTGCTCTCTCAGAGGAACCCATCAATACTGATTGATTTGAGACCTGGTCCACAGGAGGGAAATCATGTTGGTCTTATAAATCTGGCCAAAAGCCCATGACTCAGGAGGTCACAAGTCTTAGGGCAGAACCTACTACTGTAGTCTTGCTAAATGGGCTTGTTGAGGGTTTTCTCCATAAGTACTCATGTTTGTGAACATATAGTATTACTGCTATATCCCTGACACAAGAAGCTTCTCTGAACAGGCAGAAATTTATGTGGCGACTCATAACTGGTCAAATACTGAGAATAAGTGACACTTGAAGTTCAGCCTTGAGTGGATAATCAATCCTTTGCACCCCACCAAATGCTTAACGAACACATGGGAAGCATGGTGGAAAGAGTTTAAGAGCTGTAGGACGAGAAGAAATGCTGTGGACTTCTGTCTTCTACCCAGGCATGACATAGCATCTGTAGTCATGAATTGACAGCAGCTGTGGTTCCTTTCACAAGAGCAAACCAAGGCAATCAGTCAACATCACAACTCATAGCGCTCATGGTCTCAGTTTTACACAAAGGGAAGAAGATGAAAGGCGATGAAAGTGGAATAGAGGAAGGAGGAAAATAAAACAGAGAAGGAGGTACCTGGGCTCCTGGAAGGAGTGGGAGGTCAAGTTGAGGTAAATATACAAAGGATACATCATTTTCATGTATAAAATTGTCTGAAAAAATATTTTCTGGTTTTCTTTTAAATAAACATGATTAAGACAACCATGGTCATTGCTTAGGTGAAAAGTAATATTATATGAATAAATATGAAACGACATAATACCTAATGAGGAGATTCAAAAATGACTTAGGAGGAGAGGGACTTTGCAGGAGAGAGGAATCCCTCTCTTCGTAGTGGTGAAGCTGAGAAGGAAATACTCTTTTTGAGAGATTTTTAAAAAGAACTAAAAGAAAAGATTATAGAAAACATAATATAGTAAAACTGTGGTATCTTCAAGATAATAAAGCAGAATTTTTTTTTAAAAAAGTATAATATGATATGAAAACAAATGCAAAACATGGACTAGATTTAGCTCACAGATTTGCTGGTATTGAGCTCCCATGTTCTCATCCCATGACTATAAAGTGAGTCACCTGCAAACAAGAAACTCCCTTCCTAAAGATCTCTTCTAACTGGATAACAAATAACTAATGAACAGAATACTTTGTAATATTATACTGCCAAGCTTTATGTCAACTTGTCAAAATCTAGAATCATCAGAGAGAATGTAACATTGGTTGAAAAAAATGACTCTATGAGAACGAGCTATAGGCATGTCTACAGAGCATTTTCTTAGACAGTGACTTTTGGGGAAGGGCCCAGCCCATAACGGATGATGCCATCCTGGGCTTATCTTAGGTTCTATAAGAAAGCAGATTGAGCAGGCCAGGAGGAGCAAGCCAGTAAGCAGCATTCCTTCACGGCCTCTGCATCAGCTCCTGTCTACTTTCAGGTTCCTGTCCTGCTTGAGTTCTTGTCCTGACTTCCCTTGATGATGAACTGTGATGTGGAAGCATAATTGAATAGTCCTTCTCTTCCTCAGGTTGCTTTGGTCAGGATGTTCAATCACAGGAATAGCTATCCTAATTGTGACAAATGCATATACCATTGAAGCTATTTGGTATTACACTTTAGTTTGGATATGATAGTTTAGTCCCAGTCTATAGCACTGTTAAAGGTAGTTGGACCTGGAGAGGCAGGATCTCCTGTGGTCATTCAGAATGTTATTCTCCCCTTTGAGGTGATTAATGACCCATTCTCCTGCTCTTTCAGTCAGTTCCTGGCTATGTTTAAGTAAAGCTCTTGTTCTGCTGTCTATTTCTACCATGATGGATTGCCTTACCCTAATCCAAAAGTGTGTGCTGAAACCTCTAAAGGGTTGAGTCAAAATAATTCTTTCTATTCTGGAAGTTATCATTGATATTTTGTTATAATAATAGAAAGCTGATGAGCACATTATCCTTAGTGAATGAGTGGGTAATTTAGCCTTAATGGTCCCCTGGAGAAGCACTTTCTGAAAGGATAACAATTGAGTCAATAAATGAGTGACATGAAAAAAATCAACTAGAAATAGGACAGCTCTTAAACCCTAACATGGGAAGAACTACTTTTAGTGTTTACCTATTTTTTTTTAATGGCATGAAAAGTCATATGGCTGGATAACTGGAAGTAAAAGCAAACACTGATTACAAAAGTGCTAGTTGGATCATGTTAGGGAATGTCAGGGAAAGTATGTTGAGTTCTATTATAAGTAGAAAGTATTGAATATAAGTAAATTGTGAAGAATGTTAAAATGAATTGTCCAAGTCCTTGACAAGGAATAAACAAGCAGAAGCCCACTGAGACAGGCTGAATGTCGAGAAGAAACTGAGGAAGAAGAGACAAGATGCATCAGGAGCAATTGTAAGATCATAGTGACCTGATAACATGAATGAGTAAAAGACTGTCAGTGTAAGTACTCTCAGAATAATCAGCTGTGCCAAGCAACAGGCTGATTGTCTTCTGCCACTTAGTGAGGTCATATGATGGAAAGAAACAGGGAGGAAAATTAATATATTTCAAACAACCAAATGAGCACCATATTACGTGAGAGAAATCAGAAAACAGGAAGCTATAAATAAGAGAATAGTAAGAATTTGGAGAGTAGAATTTATGATGCAGTGTTTGGATGCTCTAGCAAGGGATTACTAAAATAAATTTAGTTTAAAAAATATAGATCTATGGCAACAGGGCAGCTTTTGTTTCATTTCTGCCATTTTGGATGGCCAGACTTAAGAGCTGACCATAAATATACACTGGTGTGATGTTTTGAACAAAAGACTGTAGAGACAGGAGAGGTAAGGAAGTCAGAAGCTGAATATTCCACTGAGGTATTTAACTATCCAAATTGTATAAATACGGGACAATAAGAAAGACATAGGAGCTTCAGAGCTGTATGTAGCAATTGCACCAGTGTGCATAGAAATAAACTGAATTATAGTATTCATAGGGTATCATACTAATTCTATTTATTAAAACTTTGAGGCAAGTATTAGATACTATTTAAGATTACACTAATGAACTGATTAGAAATGGAAAGTAAATGTGTGAATACTAATCTGCAATTACTTAATTGCCATTTATTATTTCTGTCAGTAGAACAGTCATGAAGAAGAAAACTACTCAGAGCTCCTTAACCTGTACACACTTCAGATCCTTCAGAGCTCCTTAACCTGTACACACTTCAGGTCCTGCAATAGATTTACAGACCCAAATTAACTAAGTTAACAAACCAAAATTTTTCATTAAACAAATCTTAAGAGTTCATTCCTATTCCTTCCCTCTGAGCAATTCTTGGTTTGGAAGGGCTCCGTTCTCATTGAGGGGCTGTCATTACTTTGAAAGACTCTTTGAATTTAAAATGACTATTAATTAGTGTATGTACCAATGATGCCCTGTGCTATTTTGAAGAAGTTCTTTTGGAATCAAACCTATTGGACTGCTCAAGTTTAACTTGTTGAATATTCTTTTTTTTTTAAATTTTTTTTAATTCCAAAGAAGACAGAGTTCGATACAATATTGCATTTTGTATTTCCCTAAAAACATTAAGTGAAGCTTTTCTTTTCTCTACATCAAACCTTACTAAGCCAGAAAGAGTCCAGAAGAAAATATAGAAAAATAGCTTTATATTACCAGGACGATATGGGGAATATAATGTGCTTAAAGTCAAATGACTTCAAATCTTACCTTTAGTTTCTGTATTACATCCAATTTTTCCCTTAACATAAGCCACCTTCCTGGGAATACTTTACTTTCCCCTCCAATGACAATGACAATATTCTATTAGAGGTGACTGAAATTCTTTAAAATTATTAATTCAAAGTACATGGCTTCATTATAATAAAAACTTGGGTAAAGCTATTATTCTAGTGATAATATCAATACTGTCTTCTGAGATAAATATTGTTAGACCAACCTTCAAATACTTATTCATTACTACAGGTCAGAGGATTCAGTGTTAGCTGGCCAGCCTTTTATTCCCATAAGTCAAATTTGGAAAGTTTCTAATAATGTTTAGAAACATTATTGGGTTGGTGTGGTTTGACTTAGCTTCTGAGGTTTCTACCATAATGTCTTGGCCCTGTTGTTTTAAGCAGGCTAGTACCCTATGTAAGACTATGGGGAAGAATAGGCTTTATTACATC
>JADRCD010211190.1:0-12500 GCA_019843815.1 Montemys delectorum | reverse complement strand
AAAAAAGTGTGTGTGTATGTGTGTGTGTGTGTGTGTGTGTGTGTGTGTGTGTGTGTGTATGCATACGTGTGTGTATCTGTGTGTGTGTGTGTGTGTGTGTGTATGTGCACATGCGCGCACTGAGTGTATGATTCATGAGATAGTATCTTAAGGGGACAAGAAGAAAAGGAGGTAATAAAATCCATGTATTGTAGAAAGCTACAGGAAGAATGAAGAGAAAAAACAGAGGGGAAAAGGGGGGAAGGGTGCCTTGTGACAAATGTCTTCAAAGCATCTACATCTGAAAATTCCATAATCAAACCTATGAGTTTTCTTTTTTCTTTTTTTTATTGGATATGTTATTTATTTACATTTTAAGTGTTTCCCCCTTTCCCAGTATCCACCCCAGAAACCCTTTATCCTATCCCCCACTCTGTTGCTTCTATGAAGGTGCTCCCTCACCCACCCACCTACTCCCACCCACCCACTCGCTCCCACCTCCCCTCCCTGGCATTCCCCTACATTAGGACATCAAGCCTTCACAGGACCAAGGGCCTCTCCTCCCCTCTCTTCCCACATATATAGCCATCCTCTGCTATATATGCGGCTGGGCCATGGGTTGCTCCATGTGTACTCTTTGGTTGGTGGTTTAGTCCCTGGGAGCTCTGTGGGGACTGGTTGGTTGATATTGTTGTTCATCCTATGGGGTTATAAACCCCTTCAGCTCCTTCAGTCCTTCCCCTAACTCCTCCTTTGGGGTCCCAGTGCTCAGTCCAATGGATGGCTGCAAGCATCCACCTCTGTATTTATCTGGCTCTGGAAGAGCCTCTCAAGGGACAGCTATATCAGGCTCCTGTCAGCAAGCACTTCTTGGCATCTGCAACAGTGTCTGGGTTTAGTGTCTGTATGTCGTCCGTGCAGGTTTCCCGCCGGCAGGAAAACACGGACACACACACAGGATCCTTCAGCAGAAATTGTTTATTACATCTTCCAGAGGGCAACACCCGACCCCCGAAAAGGCACTGCTTATATATGCCCTGGAGCAGCGTGTTCATTCTGATTGGTTGTTTACTCAGGAGCTCAATACACGTCCCCCCCCCACCCCCCAGATGGGTCGTGACTTGGCTTGCTCTGGCCCTAGGCACTTGCGCAATTTACCTATAAACTTGGGAGAGCAGCGGATGTCAGCGCCATGTGCTGGCTATCACCGCTCACTGCGGCTTCCTACATCTGTATATGAGATGGATCCCCAGGTGGGGCAATCTCTGGATGGCCTTTACTTCTGTCTCTTCCTTTCCACACTTTGTGTCAGTATTTCCTCCCTTGAGTATTTTGTTCCAGCTTCTAAGGACTGAAGAATCTATACTTTGGTCTTCCTTCTTCTTGAGCTTCATGTGGTCTGTGAATGATATCTTGGGTATTCAGAGCTTTTGGGTTAATATTAACTTATCAGTAAGTGCATACCATGTGTGTTCTTTTATGATTGGGTTACCTCACTCAGGATGATGTTTTCTTGTTCCTTCCATTTGCCCAAGAATTGCATGAAGTCATTGTTTTCAATAGCTGAGTACAGTAATAATGTAACTTTATGTTGGCTAAGACAACATTTATGCCTTCCTACTGTTTCCTTCATTCTTTGAGATATGTGTTGTAGACTCCTAGTCATGTATTCACAACAAAAGCCAGTTATATCTTTAAGCTTGATTTGGTGAACAAGCTTTGATGAGAGAGGGAGAAAAAAATGCAATCTGTAAAAACTGATAACAATTGTGAATGAAGACTGACCCTGTAGCCTCATATAATTTGCACATTTAGTCCCCAGTTGGTGGACTGTTGAGAAATGACTAACAGGTGTGTCCTTCTTGGAGAGTTATGTCACTTGGAGTGGGTTTCAAAAGACCACACCAGGCCCAATCTTTCTCTCTCTCTCTCCCTCTCTCTTTCTGTCTCTCTCTGTCTCTCTCTCTGTCTCTGTCTCTCTCTGTCTCTCTATCTCCCTGAAGAGAAGAACATAAAGCTCTCAGCTACTGCTCTGGCACCATGCCCATCTGGTTCCTACCACAATGATAATGGACTAACCCTCTACAAGTGTATGCAAGTCCCTAGCTAAATGCTTTCATTCATAGAGTAGCCTTAGTCATAGTTTCTATCACAGCAATAGATAGCAACTACAACAATATTATATAGCTTGGTTTTCTTAGAGCATAAAATTAGGTCTCAGCAGTAGAACCAGTATGTTCAGTGAAAAAATTACCAACAAACCTAATGTTCCAATAATGCACATGCATATAAAAATAATAGATCACATTAATTCTATAGTTACATCAATTGTTATTCATCAGATAAAAAAGAATGAACCTAGAAGATATCACGTGAAACAAAATTTTTTCCAGAAATGCTGATACGCATGCAAAAAATAATTCTTAATACTAATATTTTAATTGCCAAAGGAAAGACTTGCTTTCTTAATATTCATGCTGATGATAGCTTGTCTTACTTTATTTGACTTTATGGCGATGTAACATATTCGCATGTGGTACGATGGTCCCATGTGCCAATGCTGCAAGCAGATTAAGTATTCAGTCAGCCTTGACATCAGAAGAGGAAAGAGCCAATACTTTAGAGTTCACTGTAATTTCAATATAATATTAATTATTATTTGAGATATATATAACTTCACTTCAAGTATTTTTTTTTAACTTTTGTCTGGCTGTAAACTAATGTTAATGTGCTAGGAGCACATTTAAACCTAAAGCTGTATTAAGTACATTTTGTTTATAATGCATTTCAATAGATGATGACTTTATTAGAAGGATTCCTATCATAAACTCAGATAGATATTCATAAATTATGTTATAAGAAAAAGATTAAATTTGGATAGAATATATTTGAGTTTAATCCCCTTGTAAATTGCTTTGTGAAATATTAAAGGCTAAGCATTATTTTAGGCTTATATTATTTTTCCAATACCTGGTAGTTAAAATATAATTTTTTCTCCATGTAATGTAATATTTTTCTCATATGTCATAAAAAGTAAATAAAATCTATTTATAGAGGTATAAATCTATCCTAGTCAGACAAATATGCCTGAAGCAACAATAAACACAATATCCCATGTGCATAAAAGTGACATAAATTAGAGGAGAGCAGTCAGTCTTTAAGGCACAAAATTAAAAATTATCAGAATTAAATGCTGCTCATTCTCATTATATCAAAACCCGAGAAGAAGAAATTTGAATCTATATATTATTTAAAACCTTGGCAAAAAATTACTTGTGTCTGGCTTAGCATTGCTTTAGATTCATGATTATAGACAGCATTTTCATTATGACATGTTTGTCAAACATGTACCTGGTGTGTGACTGGCATGAATCTCCATCCCTATAGTTATATTATTGAAATATTATTGAATATCTCACTGAAAATAGATAATTTTCCATCTAGGCTCTGGTATGGGGGAGGGTAAAGGAATAGGAGGGTGGATGTGGGTTATTCTGATTTTTCCTGGAGAGACTTGAACAAATGTATACATACTCTGGACAGGATACCAAAAACAGACCAAAGAAACAATGAGCCACAAAGAGTAATTTCTTGAATCAATGAACTTATCGTAGTTCTCATTGGAGCACGTATGAGTCAAGACAGCTGCATCACTAGAGCCATTACAGCTTGTGTGGAGATGTGCGAAAGCCACATGTCCAGCATTCACATCCAGCTTGCAGACAGATCCACAGAGTACCTTCTCCCAAGCAGTTATATATCAATTTTAAAATCTTGAAGAGTACATTAATTACTTTTCTCGTTGTTGTGAAAGAGTAAGGAATCAATCTCATTCTGAGGGGACAGGTTATTATTTTTGGCAGGGGGATTGTGAGACAGCTGGTCACATTGTTGTCCTAAGTCAGGAAGCAAGGAGATGAATGGGAGTCCTTACTTCTTTCCCCACTTCCATCATTCCATAACCCTATGCCTGCAGCATAGCGCTGCTTTCCACTTTGGATGGATATTTCTACCTCAGTTACTTCTTTTTGTAAAATCCCTCACAGATATAACCAGAGATTTGTTGCCAGGAATTCCTAAATCCAACCATGTTTAGAACAAGGTTTACATCATGAAGAAATAGCTTTTGAATCCTGTTATGTTCTTGGCTTCCTTAGTCTTATAAATTATGTGAGAATCCTAAACATACCTGCAGGCTTTTCACTCCCTCAGTGTTCCCCAAA
Organism: Montemys delectorum; assembly: GCA_019843815.1. Classification (NCBI taxonomy): domain Eukaryota; kingdom Metazoa; phylum Chordata; class Mammalia; order Rodentia; family Muridae; genus Montemys; species Montemys delectorum. The sequence goes on along the minus strand of JADRCD010211190.1, from coordinate 8,298 downwards.
ATAATGACTCTGAGACTTCTTATATATGAATAAATGGCTAGTCCAATAGCTTGGACTTTTTCCTCAACTAGCTCATAATTTAATTACCCATTTATTCTACTCTAACTCCTAACATAGGCTGGTTACATGGTCTTCAGTTTTATGAAACTATGTACAGGAAAATTTCCCCCTTACTAAATCCCAGAATTTCTCTCTCTCTCTGCTGGTATCCCACCTTCTAATCCTACCTTAGTTCATTGGCTGATAGCTTTATATTGACAGATGAATCCTTTGGTACAATGCTCAAGAGATTACCTCTACTTCTAAGCCTTATACATTTCACTAATTTCCTGCCTCTTATGAGTCACCATCTTTCTTTAATAGGAAAATGTTTCAAATCAAGGAACCTAGCTACACAATACTCCATTCTTTTCTCTGGATCTTACATTATTTCTCTCCTCCTTCTTCTCTGTTCCCCAAACCTTGGAAGGAAGACAGATGTGAAGTATTTCCATTCACTTCCTCTATATTTGGTTACTCTCTATAATGGTTAATTTGATTGTGATCTTGACACAGTCTTAGAGTCACTGAAGAGACAAGTCGCTGGGCATGCATATTTTCATTACATTAACTAAAATGAGAGTGTCTACTGTAGCTGACTGTCATTGTTTGTTTTTTTGTCTTTGTATGTTTAATTACAAATATAAGCAGCTGCCTCAAGTTCCCGTTTCCCTGATCTCTCCAGCTCATGACTGATTGTGAGCTAAAATAAACATTTTCTTCTTAAGATGCTTCTGTCAGGGTGCCTCATCACAGAAAAACTTGACACTAGTCCACAACTGTCAGTCATTTGCAGCATTTTTACTGAATCCCTGTACTAACCCCAACCACTAGAAAACAATACAATAAAATGTCTATGATTGAGGCTAGGAGCATCTGTATTCTAAGACTGATTAAAAGATGAATACATAGAATTGAATTAGCCAGCCTGCCATGTCCATTTAACAAAGCAATAATAATTGTCTGCTCACTGTAGCTATACTTAGGATATATGACTGTTTAACCACACACAGGTCTATTTCTTGTTTAACAGAATCAAACAAATGTTCTCTATGTAAAAGTGATTTTTTTATTCACCAGATGTAATTGTCATCTCAGAGGCTTACTATTGAATAAGCTCAACCTTTCTAGTTCTTTCTGAACTCTGGCTGGCTGTCTCAACTCAGCTGTTCTAGTCCAAACTCCTCCCCAAGCTGATTCAATCTGACCCCTCTCTCTTCTCAATTAATTGCTCTGGTTGACCTCATATAACTCTATGAATATGTTCTAATCTTCTGGCTCCTTTTTATTCTCTGCCTTCAACTGCCTCTGCTGACCTGCACTCAACTGTTTGAACTTAGAAACACACTCAACTCCACTGCTCTACACTCACTGCACTGACTGAGATCAACTGACTAAACTCATTTGACTGACTGAAATCTCTCTTCCACTGCCTCTTCCTGAATTCTCTTAGTCTTTTTTTCCCCTGGGCTGGTCTCATAAGAGTTGGGCATATTCTATCTGTCAACCCTTTCCCTGATTCATCACTTTGCCTGTAACTCTATTAGATGTTATTGTTTAAGATTAAAGGAGTATATTAAAACCATATCTATATTTCAGCCAGTGTAGCCACATAGCTGGATTAAAATTCCTCTACATCCCTGCTTTGGAGAATGTTCTTAATCCAATTCAAAAGTAGTTGGCTAGACTCATAAAAGTCAAATATGGGAAGGGGGAGGCAACAGGGGTTTGTTGTTATTTTTGTTTGGTTGTTTGGTTGGTTTTTTTTGGAGAGGAAACTGGGAAAGGAGAAATCATATGACATGTAAATAAAGAAAATATCTAATAAAAAAGATATTAAGAAAAAGTAAAAGAAAGAAAGAAAGAAAGAAAGAAAGAAAGAAAGAAAGAAAGAAAGAAAGAAAGAAAGAATAGTCATGACAATATTGTTCCATGTAGGTAATTGATTCCTTGCATGTTAGTATACACCAAACAAGTCCATAAAAGAGAGCAAAAGGTCTTCCTAGACACCCTTATAGCACCTACAAGCACTATCAACAGAGATTCCATCTTAGTAGCTGCCTAATTTTTCAATGACATTCAGCCAAAGTGCATAATACCCTTAGCAGTAGGGTGTTACTACTTAAATCTGATGCATAACCAACAACAGATGGTATAATCTTTGCTCATGTGTAGGGATTAAAGAACTGCCATGACCACAAAGTTATACATGAATAACATATTGTGACAGTGAAAGCTTTGCCAGTTATCTTTATGACTCCTCAAGTTTGTTTAGTTCACCACATTAACTATAGTCCCCATCATTTCCTAAATCTGTAAAATGCCTCAGTGTTAGAATGATGAAACTTCTTTGTAGAAGATGGTAAAGACTGGTGAAGGTTCCTTCCAATCACTTCCAAGAACCAGTTTATCTGGGCTGATCAGGGGAATACCAAAGACAGAGTGTTAGCAAGACCCAAGACAGCACAGAAAGATCTCATCCCTTACATCTGTTCTTCTTCATAAATGTTATTTACTGACATGAATGACCTACAGAACTTCATCTGACTCTCCTTAAGTCATAGTCATTCTCATTGAGATGTTCTGTCTCTCCATCTTAGTGTGCTCTTATCCTGATTCTGCAAATCTCCCCACCACCAATGGACCAATTTATGCTACTCCACTCAACATAGAGCTATAGGAGAGCAGGAGTAGTAGACTTTGTTGTTGCTTAAACTGACCCCATTTCTGATAGGTGCCAGCAAGTACAGTGGCCTTTGTTCCTCCATCAGTCCTTTCTGGTGTCTGCAAACCTCTGACATATGTCAACAATGTTTTCAGGAAATATTTGTTACTTGTAGGGAAGAAAGGCATATAGCAGCATGTGCCAGAAGTTTGACTCACCACCCCTAGGACAACTTGAATCTTTTTCACCTATACTGTGAAAAAGTATCCATTCCTTTAACCTGCTTTATGAACCCCTGTGTATATTATATAACATTTTAGCATCTTACCAGCACAGCAGTTGATTTTCTGTAGGTTTTCTCTTTCTTTTCTTGTTGTGTCTTATATTTTTTTCTTTTCTTTGATTTTCATTCTTTTTTTTTCTAACTATAGTTCCATATAAATTTTGTCCCAGTAGTCTCAATGGACCAAGCAGACCCAGTACCTTAAAAATTAATGTGTGTTATGATAAAATTATGCAGATCTGATATGACATCTCCCATGTCAGAAACTCTGCATCCATCATGGATCTTATTAAAGTGAACACTCTTGATTTCAGGTACAAGAAAAATGGTGAGAAAAGGGACATGGAAAAGGTCAGAGACATTTTTTCTGAGATCTTTAGATTTCCTTTAGTTCAAAATAGTCAGTTGGACAAAATGTCATATTTGGGATTATACAATTCTGAGCCTTAACTCTTACTAGGTTAATAATAATAACAAAAACAACAACAATAATAAAAGCAAAATATTTTTCTGCAAATATCATAGACATATTAAATATATCTTTTAAAAATGTGGCATAAAAGGTAGACTATTCAAAAGTAGTCAGTTAATAGTTTATGAAAAAGTTCACATACTGCTCCCCTAAATTGGCTCAAATAAGCATTTCAAATATGTAAATACTGATAAAATTTGGAAAATATTTGTGATAGAAACTATTAAAACTTTGTATGATAAAAGCCAAACTTGCCACGTTCTTGCTTACTCAAAGCTTATACTTAAGTTAATTTTAAGATTGTTCTATGACAGTGTCACAGATAGTTGCCAATACCAAAATGTGATCTGAAAAAGGAGATGAAACCCATATGGATTGTAAAGAAAATGCACTAGGTTTCCTTGGCTGCAGATTTCCCATCTCACCTGTGGGATGAATATATTAACTGGAACACTCTGAATGTAGTCAAACTATAACCTTTTAGCAGGGAGCTATTCTTTTGACATGATGGAACTTTGCATTGTCTGCTTTAGCCTACACAGATGTTGGCCAACTTTGTCTAGCATGTGTGTACTGGACATCCAAGCTGTGTGTGGTGCCTGCCTATCTGTCAATTGGTAGCCTTCTTGATGATCAGGGAGGCCAGCCTGTTATCACCATACCTGAGTACAAAATTCTAGAGCAGTGTGCTGACAACTAGAGCCAAGAGAAGTGAGAAATTTCTTCTTCTAACAAGAAGGTGAAAAGTTGTTATCAATATGAATATGCACTAGAAAACATAGCACAAATAGAGACTGGTCCCTTGTACATGTGAAACATCTATTGAAGAACATGAAATATGTTATTCTTAGGAAATGATGAAGATATCTGTTGCCCTGTTGTCTGATAGTCAACTGTCTATAAGAGTAAAAATTAAAATTATCCTCCCCAAAAGTATAAAAAACAGACATGGGAATGAAACCAAATACAGCTGAGTACACAAAGTCTCTATGGGTCTTCAACTAGAAAAAATGTATCCATGGAAAGTATAAACTGAGCAAACTGAGTCCTAGGTGAACTTGTGGGTGAGTTCTTAGGCTGCAGACAGGTACAACCTAGAAGGGTGAAATTTGGCCAAGGCAAACAGTTCCTGTAGAAACTCAAGAATGCTCAAGTCATTGGCAGAATATTAAGTCATGCAAATATAGGATTTATTCTAAGATAATGAACAAGAAAAATAAAATTAAGAAATAAAAATCTTAATTGGTACTTCATCTACTGTAACAGATACATATTTTAGAGGCTAACCCAAGGCAAATTGAAAAGAAATGGCATTTCAAATTTGCTACATTATATTTAATATAGTCTAAAATATTAAATTTCAATGAAATTATAACAATTGCAGATATACAGTCAAATAAAAATGTCCTCAGAAGTTCTGATTCATAGAACAAACATTTTATGAATGTTTATCAGCATATTAAATATAAAGTTTCTGACTCTAGAGGTTAGATCTAGGAAAATAAGACTTCAAAAGAGCTTCCATAAATATAATCAGAGAATTATTAAAAACCTTTTAAACAAAGGAAAGTCCCATAATATAATAGTTGAAAAATCTCAATAAACACACCTTTATAAACAATAAAGAACCGTCCTGAGATTGCAAGGGAAACACAAGTGGAAAATCCCCAGATAGCCCCAAAATAGACTTGAGAAAGCAGAAGAATTACTTGGTGAACTGGGGATAGGACAGTCAAAATTAACTGATGTGATGAACAGAGAGAGGGGATTAAAGGCAAGTCAAGAGAACAACAGAAAGCTTGGGGACAGCAGCAGGCAAGCAGGCAAGCTTCCACACAAGGAGATCTATGTCAGTTTACTGAAAATCTTTGAGCTTCGTCCATTCCACGGATGCATTATTCCTGATATACAATCTTTATCTCCACAAAGAAGTTGTTTGTATACCCAAATATTTTTGTTCTTTCTTCTCTTTGTAATATTTTATTATATTTACCTAATTTAATTTTCTTCCTTCTTTTACTCCCTGATTTCATGCCAAAGAAATATAGAGAGAATTGTAAAAGATATAAATATAGTCTTCCTGGGACTGGTGAAGGGCGAGGCAAATGGAGCCAAAGGTTTTTTTTGTTGTTGGTGGTGGTTTTTTTTTCTTCTGAGACTCATTTTCTGTAGATTCATTTACTCATGGTCAACTGAATTCAAAAATTAATAAGTGGAAGGTTCCAGAAATGAATAATCCATAAGTTGTAAATTGAGTACTGTTTTGAAGAACATAATGGAATGTTGCTGGTCTTTCCCTCCTTTGCTGAGGATGTGAACCACCACTGTTCAGGGTGTCTCTACATCAGACTCACTCGCAGCATCTCATTTAATGGATTGGATATCAAGGCACTACTGTGCTTGCATTCTATTATTCCTCACATGTAATCTTCACCTGTGCTTCAATACCAACCCACGTCACCTCAGTTCCTCCCACAATCAATCTAGTTCACATCATCTCACATCATTGTAAGGCCTGTAAGTATTGCACAATACACTGTATGGAATTCTCAAAAGTCAATTAAATAGTACAAAATGGCATTTTATAGTGTAAAAGAACACATTTGCAAAACTTGTACTGCAACCCATTATAATATTTATATTTTATTATCATGTATTTTAATAATCGTAATATGCCTCATCCAAAAACAAATCAAAGTTTATAATGCATATAGATTTAGGAAATGAAAGAAATAGAATACAAATACAGCCATATGCTATCCGTGTGTATGCCATGTGCTGGGATCATGGACCATTTCCCCTGATCTTAGGGGAGTCTACCCTGTTATTCACTGAATAGGGTGATGCTCCATCCTTACCAGAAATAATGAATGCATTTCTTAGGCTTGATGTAAATTTGGGTCTTAGGGCTAAAAAATTTCTATATTGATGCTCACCAAAATAAGACTTCTTCAAATTGTTATTCTTGTTATTATTATTACCATTTTAATGTGATCTTTCTATGTAGTTCATGATGGCCTCCAGCTATGTGTCCAATGCTAACTTTAAATTCACAATCTTTCTGCCTCAACCTTCTGCCTTAGTTAGGTTTTCTATTACTGTGATAAAAGGCTGTGACCATAAGCCACTAGAAGAGGTATGCTTGCATTTCCACACTCATCATTGAAGAAAGGCAGGGCAGGATCCTGGGAGCAGGAACTGATGCAGAGGTCATGGAGGAGTGCTGATTACTGGCTTGCTCCTAATGGTTTACTCAGTCTACTTTTTTGTAGAGCTGAAAACCACCAGCCGAAGAGTGACACCACCTACAGTGATCCAGACTCTCCTACATTGATTTTCAGTCAAGAAAATGCTCCATAGGCTTTTCTGCAGGCCAATATGGTTCTCTTCCAAAATGATGCTTGCTAATGCAAAGTTGACAACTAGCCAGTATACCTGCCAAGTGTTAACACTGCTGGCAGGTACTACCACATCTCACTGTAAATTTGAACTTAAACATTGTTTTCCCTAAATTAACAAATTAACAAATGAGTCTCGTCACCAATAGCCATTTATTCTCAGCCTAAACATTTCCCTCCTGATTCGCTGAATAATCTTTTCAACAGATAATTTTTTGTGTCTCTTATTTTTCCGTGTATGCCTGTCAACATGGAACTAATCATCTTACAGAACAATTTGAAATACTAGGAGGCCTCCCTTGACTTCCCCTGCCACAAGGGTGCATACTCGGCAATCCAGGCAAGGCCTATATCTTCCCACTTGCCCACACTGTGATCACCAAGGCTTCCAGCCACCTCTTGGAATAAAAGCATGAACTCTGCACCATCTGGCTCCTAAACTTGGTAGGTAGGTGGTGTCTACTGGCAAGTTAGGTTTTAGAAAATATGTTAAAATTCATAAAGAAGTCAGTAATACATTTTCTCCAGATCTTAAAAAAAAAGACTATTTATTCTCTGACTGCATCTCCTAGCACTGTGTGGAGATTTTAGTGTTGTATTTTTTGTATTACCTACAGATCAACATGGTTTTAGTTCTTTTTAGCTTTTTACATAAAAGTGGTATTTGCAACTCAGTAGCAATTTTTTTTTGAGGCATGGTAGAAAGGCAGAGAAACTCCCAAGGACATGGAAAGGGAGAAAGAAGTCAGTCCATCAGCCTGAAATTTAGGCAAAGCCTTTCCCAACAGTGGAGCAAGGATTTCAGCACAATTATCAACTGGTAGAGCCTTCTATCATGACAGCTATAACCCTGGAGTTTTGTAGATTCTCACCAGAAAGCCCTTCTAAAGGGTAGGGTCATGTATAATTTGCTTACACAACCCCAGAAGTTTTGGTTTTACTCTGTCAGATTGTAATTCAATCTATGGTATTCCCAGAGTCAAGTCACATATCTCTAATGAAAACAGAGATGAGGTTGGAGGAATATTTCTCAGCATTTGAAATATAATTTCAGAGTTATCAAAAGGGTATATAAGACACTTAATTGATTACCCTTTCTTGGAGAGGCCAGGTCTCACACTGGTCTACGTCTTCATTTCCCTTTTTCTCTTTGGAGAACTACATGTTCCCCCTTGGATAAATCTTCCTTTCTTCTGAGAGTCTTTCTCTTAATTTTCAGACTTTAGCCTATAGTGAAATATCTTTAATAAACTCACAAAATTTGTTTTGTGCATTAACTATTAATGAAACTCTTTAAGCATCAAAACAATGAACTGTATTTGGACCTCCAATTGAGGTTCCTAAAAGTCTCAGCTAACACACACATGCACACACACACACGCACACACACACACACACACACACACACGCACACACACACACACACGCACACACACACACA
>JADRCD010211189.1:5000-27824 GCA_019843815.1 Montemys delectorum | reverse complement strand
GTCTCAAACTCACAGAGCTACTCCTGCTGGTATTAAGAGCATACACTACTATTGTCTGGCTGATTTTTTTTTATGTATATGTCTGTGGGAGTGCCCTCTAATCTGTGGATGTGCATATATCTGTGTGCCAGTGTGTGTGGGAGCCAGAGGCTGACCTTGGGTATGTTCACGGACCAGTGGGGTCTAGGGATCTGCCTGCCTCTAGCACTTGATTTACAGATGTGCACTTAGAGTGTTCCAACTTGGATCTTTACGCTTACACAACAAATATTTTATCATCTGAATCCTCTCCCCAGTGCCCCAATTTTATTAGTTTAATATGTAGACTTTGATACTAGCCAATTAGTAAGCTCTTTGGCTTCATTTGTAATTTTTCCAAGACAAGGTTTCTATGTGGAGCCCCAGCTGTCCTGAAACTTAGTCTGTAGACCAGGCTGGCCTTGAACTTAGATATCTGTCTGCCTCTGCCTCCTGAGTGCTGGGATTAAAGACGTGTAGCACCGCTGCCTGTCTCTTTTGTAATTTTTTAAAGATTTGTTTTTATTATTTTATTTATGTGCATGTGCATGTGTCTATGTAAATATATGCTACTTGTGTGCATGCCTACAGAGGCCAGAGAATGGCCACAGATCTCCTAGAGACAGCGTTACAAATAGTTGTGAGCCGCGTGATGTAAGCATCTCTCTGACTACCGCAGCCGGCTGAGTGATGATCCAAGGGAGGCAAGAAGGTAGTTCAGTCCAGCACAATTCAGTGCCGGTGTCGGTTCAGACTTCAAGAATCTGATCCCGATTGGTTTATTTTAGGCATTTTTAAGCACAGCACAAGTTAGTGAGTACTTTTCTGGTGATTATTAACTCAGTCTCGTGTGGACAGTAAAGCTTAAGATGTGGCTACATCAAAACTCTTTGTAAAGTACATGTGGCATCTTCCATAAAGATGATGGGTTCTATAGGTTGACAAGCTCATGATAACAGTCTAGAGGAAGGTGTTGGCCACACAGATAGTGCAAAGGTCACCAGGCTATTAATCACATTCATTCTCAGCCTTCTGGTTAAAAAGTAGGTTATATCTCTCTCTTTGAAAAGACAACCCAGTGTACCGAACATTCCTGGTTCCCCTAGTGCTTGTCTGTAAGCACAAGCACCTCTGTGCCTCCCACATCTGACCTGGGTGTTGGGAACTGAGCCTGGATGGTCAGTGAGTACTTTACACTGCCGATCCATCTCTCCAGCTCATCACTGTAATTTTGATTGATTGCCTTTTTATTACTAAGTGGAAGAAGAGAACAAGTTGTTCTTAACTATACTGGAGACACTATTGCTTGGTCAGAGCATAGAGCTCTGCTTTGACCCCAAGCTTCATAATCTACAAGCTGTGTGTTCTTGGGCAGGTTATTTATGTCCACTGTGTTAGTTCCATTGTAAATTGGAGTTAAGAGATGTCATTCCTACTTTTTAGCATGGTTTTTCAAGCTTAAACGGGTTAACACATGATAAATGGTTAGTATAGTTTAGTATAAATTCAATAAATTTTAACCTAATTAATACCATATTAGCTAGGCATGATAGAACATGCCTATAATCCAAGGCGAGGACAAGATTATGAGTTGTAGGGCAGCCTAGGCTACATATGAAGACCCTGTCACAAGGAACAACAACAAAATTGTTACACAACTTTAGTTTACACTATGAATATCTTATCCTTGTGTATTAAGATTTTCCTACTTATTTTTTTCTTTTTCTTTTAAAGATTTATTTATTTTATATATGTAAGTATACTGTAGGTGTCTTCAGGCACACCAGAAGAGGGCATCAGATCCCATGACAGATGGTTGTAAGCCACCATGTGGTTGCTGGGAATTGAACTCAGGACCTCTGGAAGAGCAGTCAGTGCTCTTAACTACTGAGCCATCTCTCCAGCCCTCTACTTATTTCTTAAAATGACAAATATATCCCAATGTATGATCCTTAACTTGTATTTGGGAAGCTGAGACAGGAGAAATGCTGTCAGGTCAAGGATTATCCTAGATAACAGAACAAGCTGCTGTCTCCAAAATCTCAACAGCCAATGCTATAGAGACAGCTCAATGACTAAGAGCACTTTCTGCTCTTGCCGAGGACCCAGTTTCAATTTCTGGCACCCGTGTGGTAGCTTACAACTATCTGTAACTCCAATTCCAAGGGATCTGATGCCTCTTCTGGTCTCCTTGTGATGGTGGTACACAGACATACATGTAGACAAACACCCATACACACGATAAAAAAAAAAAAGTACGTATCAACTCTGCTCATCTATCTAGTGATGGTGAGGGAAGCATGAAGCATTGGGAAGTGTTTACTTAATGTCTTGTGTTGCAGAAAACTGAAGCCCTGCAGCAGGAAATGCAGGCGCTCACCAAGAGGCTTCAGCAGCTGTACCACCTTTATGAAGAGGCTACCGAAGGGTCACCCCAGACCGAAGAAAACTACACAGAACAGAGAAGACCCTGGGGACACCTGGAAGGAAAGGTCGCTGTCAACTGCTCTCTGAGGAACTTAGATGTGGGCAGGAAGAAAGTAAGAGCTTCCCAGAGGCCATGTGTTCCTCTGAGAATGATCACATTTTGGGTTGTTTTCTCAATAGCTTCAACATTACTAAAGCTGCTTATACTAGTTATATATATATATATATTGTGTGTGTGTGTGTGTATGTGTGTGTTAGCATCTTTTTTTTAAAAAAAAAAAGATTTGTTTATTTATTTCATGTGTGTGGGTACACTGTCGCTGTCTTCAGACACAGCAGAAGAGGGCATCAGATCCCATGACAGATGGTTGTGAGCCACCATGTGGTGGCTGGGAATTGAACCCAAGACCTCTGGAAGAGCAGCCAGTGCTCTTAACTGCTGAGCCATCTCTCCAGCCCCGTGTGTTAGCATCTTACTGTGTAGTCCTGGATGTACTCAAACTCTCAGCCTCTCTACCTCAGCCTCCCAAGTGCTGGGATCACAGGTGTGTACCACATCTGACTTACACAGGTTTTTGAGAATGGCCAAAGGGGAAGAGGCTTCAAATCCTTATTGCTTATAATTTCTTTAAAAATCCTCTCTTCTTTTCCTCTCTTTTTCTATTGTGCATATAGTTGATAAGCTTTCTGATGGCACTTGTTAATATGAATCTTACTTTTTAGTATTTTTTTTTTTTGTTAGCTTTTGGGCAGATGTTTAACAATATAACATAATCCAAGGTGGACTGAAACTCTCAAGTTAGCATAGGATGACATTATATTTATAGTCCTTCTGCCTCTGTCTTCGTGGTTTAACTCAGCTCCCCTGGCTCATACAATCTTAATTCACTTTTAAATGAGGATGATCAGGAAAGGCTCTCAAAGGAATGGCCCCCTAGTGGTGGAATTCCAGGTATTGTGACAGATAGACTGGATGGGTAGCTGAAGCTATTCCTCAATCTTTCCTGTGTAAACTACTGACCTCTGCTTCCTACTTCCATGTATCTGTGAGAGAAGCAGCAAACAGAAAGAATGGGAATGGCTACAGTTTATTTCCAGGAATTTCTGGGTTTTGGTTTTTTTGTTTGTTTGTTTGTTTTTCTTTTGTTTTTTGTTTGTTTGTTTGTTTTGCACTTTAAAAAGTTATTTCTACATTGGTGAAATGAGCCAATTCACAGCAGATTAGAGTGCATATATACACACACGCAGGTGTATTGGGAAACTGCTCTTTGGTGGGAGTGTTCACTGGTCCTAAGGAACCAGGGGTAGGGATGTCCCTATGGGGGGAGAGACACGGGGAGAGGGAAGGGAAGGAGAGAAAGCACATGCATAGAGAGAGGGAGAAAAGAGAAGGAAGGAAGGGAGGGAGAGCAACATTTTTCATTGAGTTATGTGCCATGTCCTAACCTGTGCCCACACAATTCTAGATTGATAATGGCTCAGAGCGCAATCTCACTTGCTCACTAAGTTGGTCTCAGCCTGTCTGTCAGGGTGTGTTTTAGCTGTTTTCCCTTGGCATGCCAGGAATCAGAATTTTATCATGTGGCCTTGGCTGATCTAGAACTTGCTATGGAGACCAAGCTGGTCTCAGACTCACAGAGATTCACCCACTTCTGCCTCCCAAGAGCTGGGACCATTCAGATTCATGCTTATTTGTTTGGTTTTGTTTGTTTGTTTGAATTGTTTTTTAAAAACCAAATCAAACAAACAAACAAAACTCTCCTTCACTGGGTTTGGAGAGATGGCTCAACAGTTTAGAGCACTGTTGCTCGTACAGAAGATCCCTGGATCTCGTATCATGGCTTGATTTGATTCCTAGAACCCATATCATGGCTCATAACTATCTGGAACAACAATTTTAGGGGATCCCGTGCCCTATTCTGGCCTCTTCAGGTACCAGGCACATACATGAATACATGCAAAGTACTCATACATAGAAGATTAAACAAATCTAACAACACAAAACCCTCCATATTATGAAATTACCTTTGTTTTTGTTTTTGAGACAGGGCCTCACTATATAGCCCTGCAATTTGATACATAGACCAAGCTGGTCTCTTACTCAGACATCTGCCTGCCTCTGTAACCATTAGAGGCATGTGCCACCATGCCAAGCTTCGCTCTGAAATGACATTAAACAAAATGTGCCTCATACTATTTAAGCTTGAGGAAGAATGATACCCCAGACTCAGAGAGTATATAAACGTAGAGTGTTTTATTCTGTAGAAGTCCAGCATGCTGGGGTCTCTCATTACCAAGATAGAAAGTCAACAAAGTGAGCTCCCAGGCCTGATTTAAAGCACATTAGGGGAATTCCAGGATAGGTGATCCATCTCTAGGGTCATTCCAGAACCATTACTGGGGCGTGGGGGCTGGAAACTGTTGCTGAGGAGGTCTGGAAACTGTTCCTGAGGAAGTAGCTGAGGAAGTCTGGAAACTGCTGCTGACCCATTGTCCTTGCCTCAGGCCAGGTGTTGGGGCACTTTCTGAAGCCTGGACTTTCCCAGTTCTTGGAAACAGAGATTTAGACCCTGTCTCCTGAACTGCCAATTTGAAGCCTGTCATGGAGTCAGCCTTGCCTTTTCAGAACAAACCTTCTCCATCTGCTCTTGAACAGTAATGATTCATGTCTATGCAAGACATTTAAACCATTTGTTAAATTTTAAGAAAACACAAATAGCAATCCTTTTCTCCATCCCTTTACAAGGTCTAAGGAAAATAGTAATAATCATCCCATCCCTCTTTATACCATCCTTCTGTCCTCCCATTTAGGCATGCATTTTTCAGAGATGATGTTGTGGTGCCTTACCACTGCAGTAAGTGAACATCACAACCAATTGAGTCTGGTGACAGTTTTTGTTTCTCAGTGCATATAAAAATTGTAATGACATTATATTGTAGTCTATTATGTTTTTATTATCTGTAATATATGTCAAAATAGACTAGTAAAATGTTCTTTAGGCAGATAAAATAGATAGCGAGGTGAGTTCATTTAAGGAAGGTGAAAATATGCAATATTTGTGTAGTGGTTTGAATGAGAATGGCCCCCATGAGTGCATATATTTGAATGCTTATTTCCTAGTTGGGTAGAACTGTTTTGGAAAGGACTAGGGGGTGTGTCACTGGGCCTAGGCCCTGCCTTTCTCTGCCTCCACCTTGTGAATAAGATAAAAGCTCTCAGCTATTATTCTGATGAAGCACCTGCCTGCTGCCATGCTCCCCACCATGATGGTCATAACTGACCCTCTGAAACTGTCAGCAAGCCCCCAACTAGATGCTTTCTTTTATAAATTACCTTGATCATAAAGTCTCTTTACAAGAATAGAACAGTAACTAAGACCATTTATATAAATAGAGAAGGAAAATATAAAAGGATATTTTGTCATCTAGAGGCAATAAATCACAAATCTAGGAACTCTTGGTGGATCTCAGCAGTAGAACATGCGTATTGCATGCTTAAAAACCTTGGTTTGATTTCTACCAGAGTGGGGATGGGGAGAGAGTAGAGAGGAGTGAAAAGGAGAGGGAAGGGGAGAGGAGGAGAGGGGGAAAAGAGGAGGGAGAAGAGAGCATCTAAAAGAAATACATTATTATAAACAATATAATGAGACTAAGTTACATCTAGAATCGCCAACATTCTCAGAATACCGAGAAAGAAAACTATTGGTCTCAGTGAGAAACTCCAGTAAGATGGTAGATAATTAATAAAAATGCAAACACATGGGCTCAAGTGGTACTGTGCTTGCTTAGCATAATGGAAGCCCTGGGCTCCATCTTCAGCAACACATAAACCAGGCATGGCAGCACATCCCTGAAATTCCAACATGGCAGAGGCTGGAGGCTCAGAAGTTCAGGCTATCCTGATGGTGTTCCAGGCCAGTCAGAACTAAATGAGCCCCTGTCTAACAAACCTACATCCAAAACACCAATAAATTCCAAGATTTGAGACAACCAGTGTTTATGGGAATAGTTTCTTTTGACTGTCTTCTATGTATACATTTGTATATATCACACACACATATATGTTTTTGAGACAGAGTTTCTATATGTAGCTGTTTTTTTCTATGTAGCCCTGGCTGTCCTGGAACTTACTATGTAGACCAGGCTGGCCTCAAATTCAGAGAGATCCACCTGCCTCTGCTTCCAGAGTGTTGGGATTAAAGGCATGTGCCACTACGACCTGGTGTTCTATGAATATCTTAACATAATTAAAATAAGTACAGTGTCTTTTATATATTTTTATTTAGTTATATCTATATATATATAAATTTATATATATAATTTTGTTTTGTTTTGTTTTTCGAGACAGGGTTTCTCTGTGTAGTCCTGGCTGTCCTGGAACTCACTCTGTAGACCAGGTTGGCCTCGAACTCAGAAATCCTCCTGCCTCTGCCTCCCAAGTGCTGGGACTAAAGGCCTGCGCCACCATGCCTGGCAGGAATATATATTTTATCATGCATATTTTAAATATTCTCATATGACATTTGCACAATTTCTATTTTTCTATTACAAATTATGTTGAGTATTAAGCTGCATGTGAATCTTTATCCAAATCCTTAACATATGTTCCCAGGAAAAGTGGACACATCTATGCTAACACATATTTGATTTTCCTGATTATTTTATTAGTTTATATTTATGCTGGCAGATACTTTACTTATGCAATTATCATTAAACCTCACCCAGAACAACATCTTAAAGTACAGTTTTCAATTTCAATACTGTTAATTTCTACAAAGGAAAACTCCAGGACCCGGACTGCCCACATAGATAAACACAGCAAGTTCAAAAAGTTAGAGATGCTATTGGATATTGAGCATAATTCCAAGATGGCTGCAGCCCCAAGAATGGAGGAGAAAATTCAGAGACTTCAGAAGCAGCTTAGTGATTTGAAATTGTCAAATAAAAACATGAAGACTCAACTGACAAGAATAAATGTCCTTAAAGTAAGTGCAGGGGCTGGGTTTTCAAATACTCGCCCACGCTTTGGGGTCCTCCTGTTTCGTACGTGTCTCCCCATGAGCTTTTATACTTCTTATTTGGTTAGTTCATTATAAAGTGTGGTTTGCAGAATAAAGTGGGTGTACTCTTGAGGGATCAGGGTAGGTCAAAGGGACTACTGCGGTGGAAAAGAGCCAAGTTTATAGTGTTGAGTTAAAAGAGGCAAACTAAGAGTGGAAAGCTAAAAGATTTATTCAGTTTGGCCACATTGTGAAGAAAGACAAAGAGATCTAGTGACTGCCCTCACCCCAAGTCCATCTTTGGGGTCTTGCAATGAGATTACAGTTTAAATAGAGTTTAAATATGCATATTTAGTTAGCGCATTCCTCGTCAAGGTGTGGTCCTCCCCTTTTGGACCCATCATTGTCTGGGTCTTTGGCTCATTGGTCTGACAAGTTGTTAGAATTCTATGAACTTTGCTCCGAGCAGACAGGTTTCCCCTCCGGCTGGTGACTTTTCCTTCTCCCAGCATGAGATTTCTGTGGAAATTCCCATTTCTTTGGAATCGTTGTTGGGATAGTCTCAGTCAGATTGAGAGACTCAGTGTCTCCTTAGAACACCTTCATTTCTTCTAAGCCACTTACTGTGGTACACACACATAGACACAGACACATGAATGCACACACATATGCATGCACACATGCATGCACACATGCATGCACACATGCATGCACACACATGAATATACACATACACACACTTGATACACACTAGAAATGTCTAAAATCTGGAATCTTAAAATGATTTTGTATACATGCCTATAAGACAGTGGTTCTTCATGTTGTGGTGACCCCAACCATAAAATTATTTTCATTGCTACTTCATAACTGTAATACCATAACCTGGGAAAGTGTCATTTGATTCCCCAAAGGGGGTCATGACCCACAGGTTGAGAACTGCTGCTAAGTGATCATAAATTGGGCATCTGTGAAGCTACCAGATAAAATGTTGTTTCTCCTATTGAAGCCCAAGCACAGCTCACTACTTCTCAAAAGTAACTAGCATTCAAACTGTTGGGACTCTCAACCATTTGCTTTTTGTTTTAGGTTTTAAGGATTTATTTATATGTATTTTAATTTTATGTGCATTCACCTACATGACTCTATGGGTACCACATGTACCCAAATGCCCACAGAGGGCAGAAGAGGGCATTCTAAGATCCCTTGGAACCAGAGTTAGAGGAGGTTGTAAGCTCCCTGATGTGGTGATAGGAACCAAGCCCAGGTCCTCTCAAGAGGAGTAAGCACTCCCAAGGGCTGTGTTGTCTCTCCAGCCCCTTCTTTTTGGTTTTAATGAAGTGTTTGAGAAAGGAGCTCACCCAGTAGCTCAGGCTGGCCTGGAGCTCCTGATCTTCCTGCCTCAGCCTACACATTGCTAAGGTCACAAGTATGCATACTTGGCTTTTATTATAGTATTTTATTGGGTCAATAGATTATTTTTAATTAAACCTTTTTTCTTCTGTTCTCAGCCTTCTAGGCTCTTGAGCTATATGCTATTTTAGAGTTAGTTACATCTAAAGTCAAATATGCTCTTAATAATTGACCACCTAGTATGCAGTTTATCAATATTTCTCTGCTGCAAAATCAGTTATCTTGTTTAGATGTTTAATGTAGAGTATATTATCAATGAGAACATAGAAAATGTGTGAAGCCTCTTTAAATTCTATATGTCTAGAATATAAAATTGCTAGGATAAGATAGGTTATTAGTAAATACTATAGTGAAGAAATTTATTTTTTTAATTTAGAAACTGATGAGGTTTTTTTTTCTTATGTATTTTTAAAAAATAATTTATTTTTATTCCATGTACGTTAGTGTTTTGCCTGCCTATATACCTGTGTGAGGGCGTCTGATCTTGGAATTATGGACAGTTGTGAATTACCATGTGGTTGCTGGGAATTGAAGCCCTGTCTTCTGGAAGAGCAGGCAGTGCTTTTTTAATTGCTGAGCCATCTCTCTGGCCCTAAATTGATTCTTTTTTTCTGTTTGTTTGGTTGTTTTTTGGGGGTGGGTAGGTGGGCGGGGGTGTCTTGCTTTTGTTTGTTTGTGTTCAAGACAAGGTTTCTCTAATAGAGCTGGCTGTCCTGGAACTTGTTCTGCAGACTAGGCTCGCCTCAAACTCACAGATCTGCCTGCCTGTGCTTCCTGAGTCCTGGGATTAAAGGCACCACCTCTCCGTTCCCATGTTTTATTTTGTGTTTAAGTCATGTGAGACAGGAGTTATATCACAAGTATTTAATCCCAGCACTAGAAGGTAGAGGGATGAGGATCTCTATAAATTCAAGGCAATCCTGGTCTACATACCAAGTTCCAGACCAGTCAGGGCTATCCAGTGAGACCCTGCCTCAAAACAAAGAAAGATGAGTTGTCTTGTCTGTTATTTCCAGAAAAATCTAAGCACATTTTTCTCCTTCCTTTCCCTTATCTTTTATCCTGACACAGGACAAAACAATTGAGAGGCTCAGGCAATCTGTAACAAAAGTTGAAACCATGAAAGAGAAGACAGCAGCCAAAAGAGACAACCTGAAAACCCCATCAGATCCTGTGGAGCAGGGAGCAAGACCAGAGAAGGAGAAGGCCCACCGGATGCCAGCCCAGAGCCTTCCAGAGCCTTCCACAGTCAGGGGTGTGCCCAAAGGGGCCACAGGACGAGAGCAAGAGGTCTCTGTCTTATGACTGCTAAAACCTAATTTCATTGATGTGATCAACATTCACCTCAACTTGAGACTTTGCCTAACTTTAACAATAAAGGATTTATTAGTTAATGGCATTATAGGCGGTTTGAACTCTGAGCCTCTGAGAAGGGTAGATGTGTCCCTGGACACCAGCGTCAGCACCTAACACGTGACAAGGCCTTTTTCCTTCTCTGCTTGGTGTCCGTGAGACAGCTGGTCTGTTCCAATAGCAGCTGCTTTTCCCATGTGACAGGAAGCATGGTCACTGAGAAGCATGTAGTTTCATGTTTAGGTTCTGTGACAGGAGCCATAACCCCAAAAGGAGTTGCTCTGGGTCCGGGTTGGATCAAGTGCTTGTCCATGTGAATCCAATATGGCTAGAACTGGGATATATGCTTATTTTAGCTTAGGTTTGTGTATACAACCTCTAACTTGGATGGTGGAAACATGTAAGATAGGAAACTGTGTTTTACGTTCTATATCGCAGTCCTCGGGCTAGCACACCCAAACATGCTTAGATTTTCCGTTTTGAGATAAACTCCATGGCTGTCACCTCAAAGGGGATAAGAGACACAACATATTCTGAAGACAAACACAAGTGACCGTGGCTTAGCCATGATTTAGTCTACCCCAAATACCATGTTCCAGTGTGCTAGCAATTTCATAAAGTTTTTATAGTAACAGAACAAAGAACATTATAAATCAAAGACACATTTATTATTATTATTTATTAAATTACGGTTTGTTTTGAGACAGTGTCTCACTATATAACCTTAGGTGGCCTCAGCTCTCTATGTAGAAAAAGCTATCCCTGACCACGCAGAGATCTTCCTGCCTCTGCTTTCCAAGTGTTGGGATTAAAAGTGTTGTGTTTTATGAAAAGATAAGAAGAGAGAAGGAATATGTTTGGTGGATATGCAGTCAGGTGTGGGAAAGGGAGTGCCTCTGTGGGCCCGTGCTGAGGCGTCCCTTCCCCCTGAGGGACCAGCCACAGACGGTATAATATAGTATAGTATAGAATAGAGTTGATTCAGGGCACAGGGAGGAGAGTTTGAGAGGGTAGTGGAGACAGAGTAAGGCAGAGAGATAGGAGAGGAGTAGAGGCTGGCCATGAGCATGTGGAGAGAGGTGAGAGGGGAATGGGGAAAGAGGGAGCAGGGGAGTGGGAAGAGGGGGGGTAAGGAGCAGGAGCAAGAGCAGGAGAGCAAAGGAGAGAGGAGGGGGCAAGCAGCCCCTTTATAATGAGCCAGGCACACCTGGCTGTTGCCAGGTAACTGTGGGGCTGCGCCTAGACAAAATGCCAACGAAAAGTGTATGCCACTTGCCTGGCAAGACCTTTTTAAAAATTATATTTTATTAAAAAAAAAAAAAAAAAAAAAAAGCCGTGCAGTGGTGGCGCACGCCTTTGATCCCAGCATTTGGGAAGCAGAGGCAGGTGGATTTCTGAGTTCGAGGCCGGTCTACAGAGTGAGTTCCAGGACAGCCAGGGCTTCACAGAGAAACTCTGTCTCAAAAAAAACCAAAACAAAAAAATTTATATTTTATTTATTTTCATGTGTGTGTGTATTTTGCCTGTATGTATACATATACACCATGTGTGTATGTACCTGTTGCCTTTGGAGCCCAGAAATGGGTATTAGATCCTCTGCAACTAGAGCTACAGAGAGTTGTGGATGTTGGGAATTGAACCTGGGTCCTCTGGAAGAGGAGGACAGATAGGGCTCTTAACCACTGATTCATCCCTGCAGCCTATCATTCTACCTACCTACCTACCTACCTACCTACCTACCTACCTACCTACCTACCTATCTATCTATTTAATGAGTGTTTTTCATGCATATATGTCTGCATACCACACGTGTGTCTGATGCCTGAGGAGGCCAGAAGAAGGAGTCACATCCCCTGGAACTGGAGTCACAGGTTATTGTGAATTGCCATGTGGGTACTTGCAATCAAGAGCAGCCAGAGCTCTGAACACTGAGCCATCTCTCCAGCCCCCACTGTTAAAATACTTTGGTACATGTTGAGGTTTGTTCTGTTGCTGTGTGTTGTAATGCTAAATTCTGTACCCAAAGGTCTAGATAACTGTAGTCTAGTCACTTGAGTGACTTCTCAACGTTTACAAGCTTTTGCTGTGCAAACCTTGTTTCTTGATTTAAAACTATTGGCTAAGTAAAAATTGGATATAGCCAATTACTGGAGGGATTAGAGGTAGATGGGTTTTGAGTTACCTGGTTCGGGGTGGAGAAGTAGAGGAGTTAGGAGACCAGAGAGGGGAGGAAGGTAGAACTCGAGAGGAGGAGAGAGGAAGCTGCCACGAAGGGAGATGGACCATGAGCCTGTGGCCAGGAGAAATAGCGAGCATCTGGGGTACACTACTGGGGAGATAGCCAGGTCAGCAGTTAGAAAAGTAGATTAGGGGTGACCCCTCAATAGTTGTCAAAGCCAAATAAAATAACCATAGTCCGAGTCTCATTTATTTGTAAAATGGTTCTACAACAGGTATGTGTGTCAGGTAGGTGTGTTGTACAGTGAAGTCGGAAGTCATTGCTTTTGCTCTCATATCCTATTTGATGAGATTCTTAACCTCTGCATTGGTGGAAGCAAGGGGCTTGTTTGTACATTCTTTTTTTTTTTTTTCTTTTATCTGAGACAGGGTTTCTCGATATAGTCCTGACTGTCCTGGAACTCACTCTGTAGACCAGGCTGGTCTCGAACTCAGAAATCTGCTTGCCTCTGCCTCCTAAGTGCTGGGATTAAAGGCGTGTGCCACCACTGCCTGACCTGTTTGTACATTCTAAAGGAATTTCCTTAATAGTCACCAGATTGTCAGATCGCACATAAAGGTGGACAGTAAATGTCACTCAAGAGGACAAGATAGCTAGGATAATTTGACTCTGGACCTGCATCAGTCAGCCTTGGATAATGTTTAACATAGATGTGGCCTTTTTTTTTTTTTTAATTTTTTCTGAGAGTTTCTATTAACATCACTTTATTTATAAAGCAAAACATATAAACACATTTTTGGTAGTACTAGGGATCAAATCCAAGGCCTCACTGATAGTTTGGGGTGATTAAGTGTATGTTGTATTTCCACAGTAGTTGCTTGAGTAATTAGAAATTGACCCACCACGGTAGGATATACTGGCAGAAAGCCGTGTCAGCATTTTCTCTTTCCTGTTTTCTCTTCTGTGCATGTGATTTCTAGCTTGCTTTTGCTCCTGCATGTCCCCTTGGGACCTTCAGTCACATCTCTCCTCCTTGGTCATGCTGTTTCATGCTTCATTTCTGAGGCGATTCCTGCATCTATTGCTTGGTTTCAGCCATCCTTAACCAAGAGACACTTTGGTCATAGTCTTTGGCCAATTCTTTTCCAAGCACATTTCAGTCTTAAAACATCCTCTCTGTGTCTGGAAATTCCTAATGGATAATTTCATTCTGCCAAAGTGCTGCATCCAAACATGGCTACCATGTTTCATGGGTGTTTTGTTGTGTGTGTGCTCATGCATGCACGTGTACATGTGTGTGTATATATGTATGGGTGTATATGTGTGTACTTGTATGTACATGTGTGTTATACATGAACAGGTTAGATGATACTGCCTTTCCATTTCTGTCCTAAAGTAGTTCCATATAACTTATCATTTGTCTATCACTTTGTATTTGGAAGGATTTACTTTATTCTTAATCACATGTATGTCTATGTGAGCATATTCTGTGTATGTGTGGTACTCTCAGAGGCCAGAGTCACCTATCAGTCATAGATGGCTCTGAGCCCCCCGGCATGTTTGCTGGGACTTGAACTCTGGTCCTCTGGAAGAGGAATACGTGCTCTTAACCGCTGAGCAGCCTCTCCATTTCCTATTCACATTAAACTCCTTGTAGTTACCCAGCTCTCTCCACATTGCTGGTTTAGAGCACCTTCCACATTTCCACTAGAATATACGATTATTTTAGTTGAACACTGCCCTCTCCTGTTGTCACAGCAAGGGTGCCTTTTACTTTTCTTGTTTTTGAGGTACCAGTGCAGGGCCTTGTAGATGTTACGAAAGCAGACTACCTCTAATCTCTAAGCCCAGTCTTTATACTTTCCCTCCAGAGACAGGAGGGAAAGTTGTCACTCAGTTGTCAGAGCTGGGCTTGAACTCCTGTAGCCCAGGCAGACCTTGAACTGTGGCTGGTATTACGGGGCAAGTGGTTTCTTGACAAGTCTTTATTTGGAGGCAGAGGGTGTCTATAATGTTTTCTTCTGCAATACTCTTTTTTATATAATCCCTTAGTTCCATTGTTCCTCTTTTCTACTAGCCAGCTCTCCCTCGAGAGCACTCCGCAGCCTCCCCTCAAAAACCCTGCTTTCAAGAACTGCTATTAGTGGTCTCATATGCTTTGAAGCCTGTATCTTTTCATTTCCCATGGCTCAGTGTGCTGATCCTGCAGGTCTCAGGCTTGTTCTTGGCATTGTGTCTGTGTTCCACACCAGTGGATATGGAGTTTACCACCCTCTGGGGCTGCTTCTGCTGGCTTGGGATATCCATGTCCTCCCTCATGTGAATAATGAAAGCTGTAGTTTTCTTTCTGTTGGCTTTGTGGCTGTTTTCTTATTTGCTGTCCTTGTTGATCTCTTTGGCTTTGGATGGTTGGAGAAATATGCATTGAGGACGGCTATTATCATTAAGCAAGTTAGTAGCTCAAAAGGCAGTTTATTAACCCAGCGGCACCTGCTGACAGTTCCCAGTTTGGGAGACTGAGGCTCATGAGTCCCTCTAGCCCAGGAATTATAAGGCTAGGCTGAGTAACAGAACACATACAAAAAGTATGCTGGCAAGATGGCTCAGTGGTTAAAGATGCTTGCTATTGGTCTGGAGAGATGGTTCAGGGGTTAAGAGCACTGACTGCTCTTCTGAAGCAATACCTCCTAAGATATATTGCATTAAGGAAATTCTTTGTAAGACTACACTTCAGAGTGTACCAATTGCATCATTGGTACAGAAGTTCAAATCCCAGCAACCACATGGTGGCTCACAACCATCCGTAATGAGATCTGATGCTCTCTTCTGGTGTGTCTGAAGATAGCTGAAGTGTACTTATATATAAAATAAATAAATCTTAAAAAAAAATGCTTGCTATCTGTGGTAGAAAGGAGAGAACTGACTCCTGAAAAACTGACTCTTAACTGGCTCAGTGGTTAAGAGCACTGACTGATCTTCCAGGGGTCCTGAGTTCAATTCCTAGCAAGCACATGGTGGCTTATGACCATCTGTAATGGGATCCAATGCCCTCTTCAGGTGTGTCTGCAGCTACAGTGTACTAATATACAATAAATAAATAAATAAATAAATAAATAAATAAGATAGCTTCTAACCTCTTGCTTGCATGTACAAATAAATGTTAAAAAAAAGTAATTACATTATGAGTAAAATATAATAAGTAGTAATAAAATTGGAAAAATGAGAAAAAGATAAAAATGCACAAGAAATTTTTAAAGAATTCTTGTAATAGAAAGGATTTTTCTACCTTGAAAATACCTGGTGTGAAGCCTGGTTGTAATTGCAGTGCTTGGGAGACTGGGAGGACGAAGGTGGGCTCAAGCCTAGCTTAGCTGCACAGCAAGACCCTCTACTACCCCCCCTAAGATATATTGCATTAAGGAAATTCTTTGTAAGACTACACTTCAGAGCGTACCAATTGCATCATACACGATGAATGGGTGACTCGGCAATCACGTTCTGTTTTGTGTGGTGGTGTCTTACAGCTTGCTGACTTTCGGGGAACCATTCTGAAGATGCTGGGATTTAACACGAAAACAGCAGAGAGGGATGCCATTAATCAGCTGAAGCTTGTCGTCCAAATTTATGAAATTTCTAAAAGATCAAAGATGGCTTCTCACTGTGAGCCTGGTCAGGCCAAGTGAACAAGTTCTACTTCTTCATGCTGTTAAGAAGTTATATACAGCTGTTTCCTACAGCACCCATAAGATAGCTACATTGTGAATAAAATTGCAAAGTTAGTTTCAAGGAAAATCTCTTCTCTCCCGGGCTTGGTGTTTATGTCCACTTTGGGATGATCGTTCTATTATTTCTGGCTTAGTCTGTATTGATACTGAGGTATATGGCACTTATCTAATTACTTTTACTGCATGCATTCAAGCAGGATATGAACCATAAACATATAATTAGCTGTGATATTTATAATTATAGTCAATAGCCTATGTCTTGAATGAGTGATTTATTGGATAAACAACCCTCCCTAGTGCCTGGGCCCGTCCCTGCCTTTTGGAGTTTGGAGCTGAGGTGGAACACAGTGTTGATAGAAGCCAAAAAAAAACTGATGATCTCCAGCCTTGTAATTCTCTCTAACTGTACTAGAGGCCAGAAGCTGATGGCTTCTGGAAACTTAACACTCTCTTACTTATTCTGTGACTGAAAACTGCTGACTTCCTTCCTCTTTAACTCCCTGTGCTTAAATAAGCACTGGGGACACAACACTTTGTGCTTAAATAAGTGCTGGGACATCTTAAGTCTTTGTTACTGTTCTGTGCTTCAATATGCACTAAAAAAAACCTTGACCCTTAGTGCTGAAATAAACATTGGGAAATTACAAAAAGGATTTATTGCTAATGCTCCTTTCTCTGGTGAATCAGAATCAGCCAGAAGCCTTTTGCTGGTCAGGCAAGAGGTTTGGAGCTTGTTAACTCTTTTTGAACCAGAAAGAAAAAAGAAGGGAAAGAAGTCACTCACACAGAGAACATACACACACACACACACACACACACACACACACACACACACATAGACACACACACACACACAGACACACACACACACACACACACACACACACACACAGACAGGTCAGTTAATCTTTTTTTTTTTTTTAATAAGTAAAGCCTCAGTTATTTTAAGCCAGTTACTATTTTAAGCCAGATGAATTTCATGTTTTTTCTAAAAATGAAACATAGAAACATATATATTTAAAATAATGACTTTCTTTGTATAGTTCCTTTTGTTTCTACTTGGTTGATTTCAGCCCTGAGTTTGATTATTTCCTGCCTTCTACTCTTCTTGGGTGTATTTGCTTTTTTTTTGTTCTAGAGCTTTCAGGTGTGCTATCAAGCTGCTAGTGTATGCTCTCTCCAGTTTCTTTTTGGAGGCACTCAGAGCTATGAGTTTTCCTCTCAGCACTGTTTTCATTGTGTCCCATAAGTTTGGATATATTGTGCCTTCATTTTCATTAAATTCTAAAAAGTCTTTAATTTCTTTCTTTATTTCTTCCTTGACCAAGTTATCATTGAGTAGAGCATTGTTCAGCTTCCATGTGTATGTGGGCTTTCTGTTGCTTTTGTTGCTATTGAAGATCAGTCTTAGTCCATGGTGATCTGACAGGATGTATGAGATTATTTCAATCTTCTTGTATCTGTTGAGGCCTGTTTTGTGACTGATTATAGGGTCAATTTTGGAGAAGGTACCATGAGGTGCTGAAAAGAAGGTATATTCTTTTGTTTTAGGATGACACGCCAGTTAATCTTAAAATGCCTTTGCTAATTCAACAATTGGCCACTGCTAAACCTCTCCTGCCACCCTAGGTGTGATTGGATAGAGTGGCCATTGGCCACTCAAACCTGAAAACTCATGTGGCTGGTTGGCTTTATCTCCTGCTGCTACTCCTCCTCCTCTCTCCCAATCCTCTCAATTCTGTCTGCATCATCCCCTGCAACTCTTAAGTGCCCTGCCCCATCCTCAGTCATTGGTCGCTGGTGTCTTTATTGATGGATCAAGAACCAGTTGGGGAACAAGACCATAGCATCAGAACCAACCCCTATAATTTTACATCTTCTGTCCAACAAAACAAACAAAAACAAAAACAAAAATCTCTTCTGGACATAAATTGAGCACAACCATAATAGTCATGTAAATTACAAAGTATGATATACAATTAACATCCAGTCTATCATATTTGTCTATTAAAGTACTCTACCATTATTCCTAACTTAAAGAATTATGATTCTATTCCTGGGTTGTGTTTAGACGTTAGCTGGTCATGCCATCTGAAAACCATGTCTTCCACTCTATAACCTTTCTCTCCATGTTAAACACCTTGAGTTTATTATGAGACTATAACGAGTCATTAACCCTGTCAGAAATCTGAGAATGACCTAAACATTACCTGGGTATACAGGAAGCACCACCAAGCACGACTTCTCAAACTTAAACAACTGAAGAGACAGCTGACTACCTTGACAGCTCCCTAATTTCTTATAACATCAGAGCATCCCTCTTCAGATCATCTGACAGACCTTTGCAAATCCTTTGCAGGATTATGAAGGACTATTTACCCTGTACTGCCAGATCTATCAGTCAACTATTCTGCATAATGTGCCCCCTTTCTCAGACAAGATTTTGTCTGCAGATGAAATAGGCAATTTCTGCCCCATGGCTACCTTGCCATGATAACAACAACAACAACAACAACAACAACAACAACAACAACAAAACCAGGAAGAAGTGGAATGAAGATGGAGCAGAACCACATAGCCTGGAGAAATCGAAAGTAGCAAGGGATCTCATAGATGGGGAATACATTAATGTAGTGGTAGATCTGCCCAATCTAGGCATGCAGTTTATAAACATTATAACTGAGATGTGTGTTTTTGCATGGGCCTATTGGGGTTGGAGATTTACTGCAACAAATTGGCATCCATTGTATTGCTTAGCACCTAACTAACCTGAGTTAAATGTCTATTGCCCCGACCCCCACCCTCGAATAAATGGCTGGGGCAGTAATCTAAGGCTGAAGCAGTGTGTGGAATGAAAGCTGACTCTGTCTAAGGGGTCCGCAGAGAGCCATAGAGAGGCTCCTTCCCCAAGCCCCAGGCAGACAGCTACAGTTAGGGGCAGCATCCTAGCCAAGAGCTGGGACTTGGGCAGCACCAGTATCAGATTCACCGAGCCTAGAGATAGACAGGGGACCCTGAAGTACAACTGCCTTCAAGGTAGTTTTCTGGCAGAGACAGTGAGCTGATCTGGGCATCTATGCCCAAAGGAGCCTTTCTGTGCTCGCTCCCCCATATTCCCCTCATTTGCACAGGAAACAGGACTGCCAGACTGGGTCTCCTGACTGCTTGTCCTGCAGGCTGCCTGAGATCAGTGTACACGCTGCCAGCTGCAACCCACGCAAAAGACAGAGAGCAGGCTCTGAAGCACAGAGACCTCAGGTTTTTCTACAGTCAGCCCCTCCCTGTGAATAAAAGAATCAGAGAGGACTGCAGTGTCCTAAATCAAGCAGCAGAGAGAGACAAAGGTACAAAAAGCTCTGGATCAGGTAATAAGAATTATAAATAGTTTATATATGTAAAGGTGAGAAACACAGTAAATACCTTTTGTGCTTTATGGAATGGTATTTTGAACTGTTCGACAGGGATACATTTAAAGGAAATAGACACCTTGTCATTTACCATTATTACAATATTGATTCTTTTGATTTACTATGTCTTCTCAAAAGACAGGGCCCTACATAGAAAAAAAAATTACATGCCTTAGGAAAGGGATTAGAAGAAACACTAGAATTAAAGGTTCAAGAAATTATAGAGCATAATAAGCAACAGAAAGGGGAGAGTAAAGGTTGAAGACAGGAGCTGGAAGAGACACTAGAAAAAAAATCGCAAAAGTTCATAAATGAGACTGAGCAACAGAGCCTAGAGGAAACACTAGAACGAAAGGTTCAGGATTCTATAGGTCAAGATAAGCAACAGAAAGAGGGGAGTAAAGGTTGGAGACAGGAGCTGGGAAAGATGCTAGAAAAAAGGATTCATAAGTCAGACTGAACAGCAAGGAGGTAGAGATAAAATTTGGATGCAGAGTCTAGAGGATAATTACTAAAGGTAGTAAATCAAAACATGGCAGATGCTTCAATATCAGAATTACAACAAATAAAGTTTTAAAATGTGGAAGCAGAACCTTGAACAGAGAATACACAAACTCAAGGAACAGGAGAGATATGAACCATGGGCACAGACCTAAGTTGCCTGGTCTGGCACTTGTGTTCTCTTAGGGTCTGTATGACATCTGCCCAGAATCTTCTAGCTTTCATAGTCTCTGGTGAGAAGTCTGGTGTAATTCTGATAGGCCTGCTTTTATATGTTACTTGACCTTTTTCCCTTACTGCTTTTAAAATTCTTTCTTTGTTTAGTGCGTTTGGTGTTTTCATAATTATGTGACAGGAGGAATTTCTTTTCTGGTCCAGTCTATTTGGAGTTCTGTAGGCTTCTTGTATGTTCGTGGGCATCTCTTTCTTTAGGTTAGGGAATTTTTCTTCTGCAATTTTGTTGAAGATATTTACTGGCCATTTAAGTTAGGAGTCTTCACTCTCTTCTATACCTCTTATCCTTAGGTTTTGTCTTCTCATTGCGTCCTGGATTTCCTGGATGTTTTGGGTTAGGAGCTTTTTGCATTTTACTCTTTCTTTGACTGTTGTGTCAATGTTTTCTATGGTATCTTCTGCCCTGAGATTCTCTCTTCTATCTCTTGTATTCTGTTGGTGATGTTTGCGTCTATGACTCCTGATCTCTTTCCTAGGTTTTCTAACTCAGGGTTGTCTCCTTTTGTGATTTCTTTCTATTTCTTTGTGATTGTTTCTATTTCCATCTTTAGATCTTGGATGGTTTTGTTCATTTCCTTCATTTGTTTGATTGTGTTTTCCTGTAGTTTTTTAAGGGATTTTTGTGTTTCCTCTTTAAGGGCTTCTAGCTCTTTGCCTGTGTTCTCCTGTACTTTTTGAGGGAGTTATTTATGTCCTTCTTAAAGTCCTCTATCATCCTGAGAAGTGATTTTTAGATATGAATCTTGCTTTTCCGGTGTGATGGTGTGTCCAGGACTTGCTATGGTGGGAGAATTGGGTTCTAATGATGTCAAGTAACCTTGGTTTCTGTTGCTTATGTTACACTTGTCTCCTGCCATCTGGTTATCTCTAGTGCCACCTGCCCTGGCTAAATCTGACTGAAGCCTGTCCTTCCTGTGATTCTGGTTGTGTCAGAACTCCTCAGAGTCAAGCTGTCTCTGTGATCCTGTGATTCTGGGGTCCTGTGATTCTGGGATCCTGTGATCCTGTGATCCTGGGCCCATTAGAGCACATGGGAGTACAGCTTCCTCTGGGTATTATGGGACTTGCTGCAGATTTTGGGCCCAAGGTCTGCTCACCAGCCCAGACAGCCCGGAAGGAACCCGTGCCACTAGACTGGCAGAGTTCCTGTGTGCCTGGGTCCCGCTGGTCCCAGTTACTCCCAGTATTGGGACAGATGTTGTGTCCCCCTCACCTCTGATCCTACCCCCATTTTTACTTTTAACTTTTATATTTACAGCACTGAAACGCAAACCTAAGCCCCCACACATGTTAGAGGAGCACTCTACTTCTGAACTACCTCCCTAGGGCTCACAACCTTATTTAGGTTAACTAAGCTTAAGGTTAGTCAATTAACAACCTTATCCTTTTCTGTCTTTGAACTTAATATAATCAGTTTCAGTGACTGAATGTTTTGAAGCCATTATTTAGCATCGACTAAAGTTGAACACATATATGAGCAGGCAATTCCACACCGACACATGTAACAGATGTGTATATATACTCCATATATATATTTACTAGACTTTATATGGGCGTGTTCATAATTGTACCAAAGTGTATATTATCCAAGTGACCAGCCACAGCCTAAGTATGGCAACCAGATCCATCGGTTTAGATCTCCTTTCAGGCCAAACAGGGAGATATCAACTAGAATGCTGAGTTTTCTTAGCAGCCAAACCAGTGGCTCTTAGGAACAGAAGTAGAGAGGCAGACAACACAGATTTGAGGAAGTGTGTCTCCTTCAGAGAGGTAGGAAGACAGTGAAAAACGCAATATGGCCATGCTTAGTTCTTACTGAACCAACAGCTTGGTTCAAGGCTAGAGTTGTTTAGAATCTTAACATTATCTGAAGATTAGACAGTAAATGTGGCTTGGATCTCTTGAGTTCTAAGGATGGGGTTGTGGGCAGCTTCAATCACTCTGACAGAACACTTTCTGTAATTTCAGGAGCTTGTGGTACCAGAAGCCCCTGAGCTAGAGGGCATAGCCCTGAGATAAATTGTATTCTGCCTCTGGTCATAGCAGGAGATGTTAGGCTTTACAGCCTGTGGTTTTCCAAAAATCTCCTCCTTCACTGTACTCTGGCCTTCACCTCTAAGTGTTCCCTTCCACGTGGAGGGACTCTACCCAATGTCCTTGCCTGTGGTTCAGAAAACCCAAATGGCCATCTAGTCCAGGGCCACCTTCCTGCTCAGAACTTGCTTTCGGGGTGCTACAAAACTTGAGGTCCCGAAGATCCCAACAGTGCGGCAGAGCCAGTTTTAACCCGCTTAAGCTGCGCAGGCCCTGCTCAGCTTGTGTACATCGTGGAAGGCATGGCGCAGGGTTGGTGCCAGGGTGCTGCAGGAGCAGGGGGGTTGGGCGGGGCAGAGTTTCGTGCTGTTGCAGCAGGCAGGTGGCTTCACTGACTTGGCTCCCCGCGCGGCTTCAGTTTCGCATTGTCTCTCAGATCAGCCAGACTGGAGTCTGACTCTAAACGCGAATATCTGGGAAGTTTTCCAGAACTTTGCAGTGCTGCAACAACTCTGCTCGTGCTCGGCGTGCAAGGG
>JADRCD010211189.1:0-2500 GCA_019843815.1 Montemys delectorum | reverse complement strand
TTAAATATTGTACTTCTAAGAGTTGCCTTGGTCATGGTGTCTGTTCACAGCAGTAAAATCCTAATACAGGTGTGTGTGTGTGTGTGTGTGTGTGTGTGTGTGTGTGTATCTTAAAACATTTATTTACTGTATGTGTATATGTGTGTGCCTGAGTGTATGCATTTGAATGAGGTGCGTGCAATGCCAGAGGAAGTCAGAAGAGGGTATTGGATCCCTTAGAACTGGAGTGACAGGTGGTTGTGAGCTCCTATGTGGGTACTAGGGAGCAAACATGGGTTCTCTGAAAGAGTAGTAAATTCTCTTAGTGACAGACACCATGCAGGAAGGTCTGCAGTGGACAAGTGCACATCTGGAGCTGGCCCACCATTTTGCATGGCTGTGATAGGTGTACCTTGGAGAGGCACAGCCTCATGGGCTTTGTCCCAGGATTGCTTCTTACTCCTGCTGTGCCTTCTCTTGTGACAGTTTTTTGTCTGAGACAGAGAAATGTTCCAGGATTGCTGCTGGGAAAGTGTTCCCTGCCTGCAAAGACACAAGAAAAAGTTCAAGATTTCCTATTGAGCTTGTGCTCGAGTGAGGGTCACATTCATAGCCATTATGGGTGAGCTACTATGAGGACAGATTGGGATACACCAAAGGTAGCAAGCAGAAGATGGACAGCAGATTTTATGCCAACTGTGAGATCCAGATTAGTCAAATTCAGAGGCCCCTCATAGAGACAGCAATGTTGGATGTGGCCTTTATTTCATTTTCTATTTTCTCTGCATTGACTTCTTGACCTACAACTAAAAATGCCATCTTTCAGCTGGCTCTGGGTTAATTTGCTCTACCCGCATAGAAATAGTGGGCAGGTCTCTTTTTCTCTTTTCACTCTGTATGCACGTGCCCCCTTCTCTCTTCCTCCTCTACTCCCTCTTTCCACAGAGTGACTTCCCTGGCCTTGGTCCTTGGGGCCAGGGAACTCGTTGACTGAGAGCAGCTTCCCAATAAATCTGTCTTTAATACAACCTAAAAAAAAAAAAAAAAAAAAAAAAAAAAAAAAAGAAGAAGAAAAGAAAAGAAAAGAGAGAAAGAAAAAAGAAAGAAAGAGAGAGAGAGAGAGAAAAGAAACAGTGAGCAGGCAAAGAGAATGGCTCTTTAAAGGCCATTCTCTGGTACCTTTCTGCTCTTCCAGTGTTTGTCAACTGCGGAGGCAGGGGGCAGACAGAAGCGGCAAGTGCTGCCCTCTAGTGTTAGGGCCCTCTGGCTAGGGCCCTTAACCCTACAGGGTTTCAGATCCTCCTTCCTCTGCAGCCTCCAGTATTATAGCTCTCTGCTTAGGCTCTGAGACTTTTTTGTAGCCCTGAAGGGTTGACTGCCTACGCCTTTACAACTCAGCCATCGCTGGGACGACTTGAGTGTAAGTCACTCTACCTAACTACCTTGCATTCTTTTTGAACTGTTCTTAGAGATTAATGAGAAAGGTTACTTTTTTTTTTTTTTCAACAAGTCACTCTAATTACAAAGTGATTTAAACCAATAGCTGCTCAAAACGGGGCATGGTGGCACACATGTTTAGTCATAGCACTCAGGAGGCAGAGACAAGCAGATCCCCTTGAGTTCGAGGCCAGCTTCATCTACACTACAAGTCCCAGGCCAGCCAGAGCTTCAGTGTGAAACCTTGTCTAAAAAGAAAAGGATTCTAGCCAGTCATATTCTCTCGCATCCACTAGGGGGAGACATAAGCCTGCTATATAATGCTTGCCGGAGTTGTAAGTAGGAAGAACTGAGTCACTCTACACCAGATGATCCTCTTGTAGACTGGAAGGCCGGAATCAGAATCTGCAGGTCCTGAGGTCTCACATGGTAAAGAATATTAAATGTGGAAGGGGAACACACATCGGTACTAGATGTGTGTTAACTAGATGCTAGTTAAACTCCAGCTCTATAGCTCACCTGCACTAGGAAACCAACTCTTATTTAAAGAGTAACCTTAAACAGGTTTTTAATGTTATTTTTATTGTTTTTTTTTTAAATGTGTATGGGTGTTTTATCTGCATGTATACCTGTGCACCATTTGCATGCCTTATGCCCATGGAAATCAGAAGTGGGCATTGGATCCCCTGGAATGGGAAGTTCAAGACCAGCCTTGGGCAGCTTAGCAAGTCCTTGCATCAAAATAAAAAGTAAGGCTGGAAGATGGCTCAATGGGTAAGACTTAAGGATCTGAATTTGAATCCCCAGCATCTGCATTAAAAAGCTAGGCGTGGTTGGGTGTGCCTGTAATCCCAGCATCGGGAGGCAGATCCTGAGAACCTGCTGGTCAGCCACTAGACTAAACAGTGAGCTCCAGCTTCAGTGGGAGACCCTGACTCGAGTGATAGAGGAAGAGATGTGACATCCTGCATAAGGTCTGATGCTCATGCACAGGTATGTATACTTGCAGACTTGGGTGCCTGTAACACACGCGCGCACGCGCGCGCACACACACACACACACACACACACACACACACACACAC
>JADRCD010211188.1:0-35347 GCA_019843815.1 Montemys delectorum | reverse complement strand
ATATTAAAAGTTCAATCAATTTAAAATGTCCAATATCTTTTAAAATTCAAGGTCTCTTAACTGTGGGCTCCACTAAAGTACTTTCTTCCTTCAAGAGGGAAAAATATCAGGGCACAGTCACAACCAAAAGCAGAACCAATGTCTGGGATCCAATTCACAATCTTCTGGGCTCCTCTAAGGGCTTTGGTCAGTTCTCCAGCTCTGCCCTTTGTAGCATACATCTTGTCTTCTGGGCTCCAGATGCCTGTACTCCACTGCTGCTGCTGTCCTTGGTGGTCATTGCATGGTACTGGCATTCCCAAAACACTGCTGTAACTAGGCTTTATCAATAGCCTCTCATAGACTGTCTTCATGGTGCCAGGCCTCAACTCCTTTGCATAACACCTTCAGTCCTGGGCCATCAATTGCAAACTGAGCTGTACCTTCACGTATGGCCTTCCATGGCCTCTCACTGTGCTGAGCCTCAGCTGCTCTTCATGACCCCTTCATGCCTTCAAAACCAGTACCATCTGGGTGACTCTTACACATTACCAAGTCCTGCTGCAGCACAAGGTACAACCTTGGCTATCTCTGGAACATAACCTCTTTGTGCTCTCAGAAAACACTTCCCAGAAGATGTCACCTCAATGATGCTGGTCTCTTCTTAATCACTGCTAATTTCTTAGCTCCAGCTAACCAGCATCAATAGTCCCAGTAATGTAAAGTTTTCACTTTAGTAGTTCTGGTATCTTGTTTATCACAGCTGATACGTCAGCCCCAGCCAACCAGAACCACAGAATCTTCACAATCAAAACAACATGGCCCTGATAAGAGTCTTTAATCTTCCCTCTGAAATTTCACAAACCAGGCCTCCATTTCTGCACTATTCTCAACATGATCTTCCAAGCTCCTACAGAACATCCCACAGAGTTCTTAAAATCCAGTGGTTCTTCTAGCTCAACGTTCCAAAGTCCTTCCACAGTCCTCCCCAAAACATGGTCAGGTTGTCACAGGAATACCCGACTCCTGGTACCAATTGGTCTTAGTCAGGGTTTCTATTCCTCCACAAACATCATGACCAAGAACCAAGTTGGGGAGGAAAGGGTTTATTCAGCTTACTTCCACATGACTGTTGATCACCAGAGGAAGTCAGGACTGGAACTCAAGCAGGTCAGGAAGCAGGAGCTGACACAGAGGCCATGGAGAGATGTTCCTTGCTGGCTTGCTTCCCCTGGCTTGCTCAGTCTGCTCTCTTATAGAACCCAAGACTTCCAGCCCAGGGATGGCACCACCCACAAGGGGCCCTACCCCCTTGATCACTAATTGAGAAATGCTCCACAGCTGGATCTCATGGAAGCACTTCCCCAACTGAAACTCCCTTCTCTGTGATAACTCCAGCCTGTGTCAAGTTGACACACAAAACCAGCCAGTACAGTCAGATTGAAGAGAAGGGACTGGACCCAAGTTCCAAGATCTGGTGGGTGCCAGCCTTGTTCTCCTAAGTGGTCCAAGGGCCACTCTGTGCCTGGTACAAAGTTAGGGTGAGCCTGTCTTCATGGGCCCCTTTACCTGTGACACCAAGTCTCACCTCAGTTCCAGATTGCAGATGGTATTCTTCCTCGACCATCCTATGACCAAAGGCCCCTGCCAGATGTAAAGTGAAGCTGGTGTGTGTGGAACCAATGTGGCAACCCATGGACTGCAGTGCGCTTAACCAGCTCACCTCTTAGCCCAAGCCTGTCCCTTGCACAGCCTTGCTGCAAAGCCACATTGCCTGGTGGGGCCCAGTGTACTTAAATGAAGTCATTTAAGAACCATGAGACTAACAAAAACCCCAGTACCAGACACAAGAAATCTCTTTTCCAATGATTGGTCAGAGTAATCCAAGTGACTCCCAAAACAATATTGATTATCAACATAGTCCTTGGTTGCCTCTCAGGGGTTGGCGGTGGGTCCCTATTCCTGAAGAAGCCACACATTTAGGACACACAATTCAAATGACTTGAGTTGGATCCTACCCAAAAGCCTCTTTCCTGTGGTCTAGCATCTATAGTTCCAGACAATACTATGTAACCTGCCAAAGGAGGGACACAATCAATCAGTTCTATCAGCTTCAATGCCTGTGAACCATGACAATTAACACCATGGCAAGATATGCACAGAGGTACAAAAATTTACTCAACAGGGGGGAAATCATGCTTGCCACTGGAAACCTCAGGGCTACTTAGGCCATGGATCTCAGCAAAGAAGCTACAACAGCCTCTTTGCTAGGCCAGCATACCTCTTTACTACATTCTAAATCTTATCCTTGCACCCATACCTAAGACGGGCTACCACTCCTCTTCAAAAAAGCCTCATGGTCAACGGAGGCCACCCCAGAAAACCCCAACTGGATACAGTGCAGAGATGAATTGGGAAGCTCAGTCCCAGCGAGTATATCTCCATCATAGTTCCTGCATCTTCGGCTCAGGGACTGTTATGAAAGAGGCATCAGGAAGATGGTAATGCTAGAACACCAGGAAGTCTGTTGTGAAAGCATCTCTCATGGAAATGGCTGCATGAGACTGGGACAACAGCAATTCAATGAACAGGTTAGTGTGGAGCAGGGAATTTCACAGGGTACCACCCCTAGACAAGCAACTACAAGCAAAGGTTGATTGCAGGAGGAAGCAGAATCACTCTCTTCCAAGGACAAACCCTCTGATTGGTTGTCCAATGCAGGGTGGTCAGCCTTGAACCCATCCATTTATACACTAGCAACAAAATGGACCCAGCAGATTGTATTCATATTCACACACACACACACACACACACACACACACACATGCACACACCATACCCGTATATAGATTATTTATACAAATATAATAAGAGAAAAGAAGGCTAGCAACTTGAAAGAAGGGGACATGAGGTTAGAGAGAGGATAGCTGGAAGATGCTGGAAGGAGGTAAGGGAGAAGAGAGACATGATGTAATTCTATTTCATTTACAAATACTTTAAAATAAAGAATAAAAATTGAAATTAAAACGGTTAAGAAGTAAAGGAGGCAACTGAAGACCTTAGGCTAAAGAAGGAGAAATCAATCCTCTCTCTCTCTTCAACATTCAGTGAATTCCTCCTGGTTAAAGTATCCAAGCCCTGGCCGGGCGGTGGTGGCGCACGCCTTTAATCCCAGCACTTGGGAGGTAGAGGCAGGCGGATTTCTGAGTTGGAGGCCAGCCTGGTCTAAAGAGTGAGTTCCAGGACAGCTAAGGCTACACAGAGGAACCCTGTCTCAAAAAAACAAACAACAACAACAAAAAACAAAAAACAAAACAAACAAAAAAAACCATATACAAGTCCTTACATGCTGGAAAGTAAGTTCTGGATCCCAACAGAACTTCAGGATTAGATTTAAGTCACTTCTGTGGCAGGCAGCACTACTTCTCATTTATAAGACTTTCTTTGAAGAAATGAGATTTTAGGTGCTATAGCACTCTCTGCCTCACACAATGCTAAGTAATTTTCCCCATACTTTTTACCGACATAAATGATCTTCAAGCCTGAGAAAAATTCATGAACTCAGTAGGTTTTTTTAAAAAAAAGATCCATACCCATGTAATCATTTGTTACACATCTTACTGAGACTACTCATATGAAAGGGATAATAAATAACTGAACATTAATTTCATAAAAATAGAATATTATAGCATCCTAGAAGATTCTTAGCCTCACATTATCTATAAAAGTAGAACATGTTATAGTATTATGAAGGGAAAAATAGGTATTCAGGGCTTTCATTTCTCCAGGAAAATAAAACTTGGTAATAGAAAAAAATAATGTAAATTGAATAAAATGTATGTGATAAACTTACTAAAAGTCATAATTATTTTGTTGAAATTTTAGAAATAAGCCACTAAATCGAGCAAGTTTCAGAGAGAGTTATTTTGGACATAGGATTTACAAAGAGAATCTGGATTCTGAGCTTGATTATAAGCTAAAAGAAATAGAGCTTATAAACATTATAAATTTAAATATAATGAAATGTATGGGTTTAATTATACAATGTAATAAATGTAATAAACTTAAATTAAGTTTATATAATAACTGAAATGATATAAAGTATTTAAAAAGACAAAAATATCCCTTTTAGCCATTTCATCACAGGTTATGTTAAACTATTCCTGTCCACTGACTGGAGGCAAAAGTCCTTTGCTTGGTTGAGCCCTCATCAGGGTTCTGAGCTTTCTCAGGCTCATCTGTATGTTTTCTTGTAAAAATCTAGTTTTAGCAAAGAACTCTGCTAAATTAGTTGGCTGATGCCATTCACCCTTAATATCCAACATCTGACCACCAGGATAAGTGGTAGCTCCTTATCCCCCAACCCCCACCAGGTGACATCAGATGACCCCAGGCTGTCTTTAGTGAGAGTCCTGTTCAACCAGAATTTTCCCAATCCTTGCTGTTTCCTCTTAGCAGATTTTTAACCACTGATTCCCGCCTGGCTCCTTGACCATAACTTTCTATTTATCCACCTTAGATTTGAAGTTAAGGCCAATGTCTTATTACAAGACCCTAGCAGTAGCTCCTCCACCTATTGTGGCAGTCCTCATAAGACTGCTTAACGGTGCAGCAAGTGTCTTTGAATACATTTTTCTTTCGAACAAAAGCAATAGTGAGAAAAGTCTGATCAAGTATACACATATTTTAAATTTGTTTTATGTTTATTTATTTTTGAGTCTCTCTCTCTCTCTCTCTCTCTCTCTCTCTCTCTCTGTGTGTGTGTGTGTGTGTGTGTATGTGTGTGTGTGTGTGTGTGCAAGTGGGTACCTGAGTGCCACAGTGTGCACATGGAGATCAATGGACAACTTGGGGAAGTTGGTTCTCTCCTACCATGTGGGTCCCAGAATTAAATTTCGTTCATCATTGGAAGCAGGTGCTTTTACTCCTGAGCATTCTCACTAGACCCAGGTCAATGTATATATATATTTTAAAAGAACAGCTTTTGGAGCCTTCAGAGAACAATTAAGATGGCTACAGTTAATGGGACAAATCCTGAAAGCCTGAGAATTGCATTCACGTGAGCCAAAGCTCTTTTCTGGTGGATCTGTCACCCAGTTCCCTAAAGTCACTCTATGACTTCATAGAGTGAGAGGACAGCAGTGGGGAAGAGTAAG
This sequence comes from Montemys delectorum, assembly GCA_019843815.1. Taxonomy (NCBI): domain Eukaryota; kingdom Metazoa; phylum Chordata; class Mammalia; order Rodentia; family Muridae; genus Montemys; species Montemys delectorum. The sequence goes on along the minus strand of JADRCD010211188.1, from coordinate 30,212 downwards.
AACCCCCTAATGTCCCTTAACGAAGTAGGGAAGGGCTAGAACTTCCTGATGCCCCTTAAGTTGCAGTTGGGTAGACAAAGTCTACACAATCTCAGTATTTACTGCAATTTGAATGTGAGGCGGGGGTTTAGGAACAAGGATTTAGTACAAAGAGACAAGAGTGGTCTTCAGCTTTGTCTCTCGGGATGATTTTTCTGCTAACAGTGTAAAAATATATAAAATAAAGCAGGAAGTAGAAGCTCAGAGGTAAGAAAACAAAACCAACTTCCAGAAGTTTCACACTGCTTAAAAGATTTAAAAACTAGTTTCAATATCCAAGAACCTCGAGTACTGCAATTGTTTTAACCCCTGATTGGATCAAGACGGCATGTAACTCCTCTTACCTTTCAATGGCGAAACTCACTTTCTAAGGAAGATATCATCCGTAGCCCTTATCATTTATCAAATGCAATAATTGATGTTTAATGGAAAATTACCAGGCACCCCAGGACGTAGGAAAAAGCCAAAAGCAATAAAGATATGATTTGTACGTTAGAGTTACCGGAGAAAGCTCTAGAGTGATAGATTTTTAAAGTCTGAAATGTATAAAACAGTCCCTTGGAGATTATGGTTGAAAGTACAAACAAAATTAATTTCACCACTGAGTTTGACAGCAGGGCATAGTAGCTATGCTTATTGGCCTGCTGACTGAAGCTAAAAAGATGGAAAACATAAAGGAACAAAAGGTTGTGGTGAGGGGTCCAAAGGTCTTGCGTATGTGGTAACTAGAGCCCCAGAAGAAACGAAGGAGAGAGTTGAAGGTAGTAGAGCTTGAAAGAGTACCGACTAGGAAAGGAAGCATTCCAAAGTGATATAAAGCATTAACGCAAAGATTGGCGGTTTTTATAAAACCCCAACACATCTGCACATTGCAGCAAAACTACTTAAAGTAAAGGTAAAGATGTAAAAAATAAAAAAAAACAATTATTACCATACATTATTTCCAAGGGGTAGAGAAAACATTTTTAGTATAATTAAGAAAACATTTTTAGTATAATTAAGAAAACGCTTGCCAACTCACAATTTTGTATGCGGTCAAAATTCAAAACTCAAGGAAAAGTTATACCTTTCTCAGGTAAACAAAACGAGTGTATTTGCTGTCAGTGAAACAACATTAAAATAGATGGATATTGATATATGCAAATATTAATTTATATAAATTAATAGCTAAAGTGATGAATTCACAAATAATATTTCACTTTTATTGTTGAGAGTTGGTCTTTTGCTCTGTATTGTGATGCTAAACACTGGCCCCCGAGGATGAGAGAATCCACACATAGATCCAAGTGGTACTATTTACCTTGCCCTCCAAGTTATCCCTGATTGGTGAATAAAGATGCCAACAGTCTATAGCTGTGCAGGAGATAGGCAGGGATCATGGAGGAAGAGAAAGGGAAGTTGCCATGGCCAGGGGGGCTGGCCAAGATGAGTTAAGAGCTGCCCACAGGGAACACAGCAAATTAGAATGCAAAGTTACAGATATAAAAGTGTACAAGGTACATATCTGCCCAGCTCTCGTGCTGATTAGGTTTATTATAAATATAAAGGTTGTATGTGTGTGTTTTTTTTAAATCCAGGAACTGAATGGTCAAAGGTGGGCTACAAACCCCGATAAGGAGTAAATATTTCTACAACATTGTTTTTTCTTTTTTTCTTTTAGTTAATTTATTTTTAATTTATTTACTTTACATCCTGCTCACTGTCCCCTTCCTGGTCACTCCCTTTCCACAATTCTTCTCCCCATCTCCCTTCCCCTTCTCCTCTGAGTAGGTGGGGTTTCCCCTGGATATACCCCTACACTGCCACATCAAGTCTCTGTGAGGCTAGGCACACCTCTCCCACTGAGGCCAGACAAGGCAGCCCAGCTAAAAGAGCACAGTCCGTATGTAGGCAACACCTTTAGGGACAGCCCCCGCTCCAATTGTTCTAGACCTCCATGATGACCAAGCCGCACATCTGCTACATATGTGCGGGGAGGCCTAGGTCCAGCCTGTTCTACAATGTTTTTTAAGCTTATGAAAGGAAAAGTTGAGGATTTATTAGGATGCCTTTTGAAAAGTACAGCATGCAGACAAAACACTAACTCATTAGTCTGAAGTCTACCTACAGGATGGGGCCACCAATTGTAATGGGAAATGATAGGATAGATTTAGAAATGCTAAGCAACATGAAGCATACTAAAAAGGGTAACAAGTCAAAACGTTATCATTTAACAAAGTATTTTCTTTATACTTAAAATATCTTATAAATTGTAGTAGTTGTTGAATATAGTGTTTTATGTCTTTAGTTTTAAATTAAAATGGTACTAAATTGTTAACTCTTTACCTGTACAGTAATGCCTAGTATTAACTTCCTTCTCTTTAAAGACAAAAAACCTGCCTGAATAAGCCAGGCACAGTGGCACATTCCTTTAATCCCCGCACTTGGAAGGTAGAGGCCAGCCTGGTTTGCACTTGGAAGGTAGAGGCCAGCCTGGTTTGTATAGTGAGTTTCAGGACAGCTCAGAGTATACAGAAAGAGACTGGGTCCCAAAACAAAACAGCAGCAGCAACAACAACAAAAAGTTGCCTCAACTACACATTTTGGCTAGTGAGTGAGTCCCCGTGTCCTCTAAAACACATGTATGACACGCCTGTTCTAATCTGTAAACTCTAGAGTTTAAAATTAGATCACGATTTTTCTTTTTTTTTTTTTTTTTTTTAAGATTTATTTATTAGTATACATACATATACTGTAGCTGTCTTCAGACGCACCAGAAGAGGGCGTCAGATCTCATTACAGGTGGTTGTGAGCCACCATGTGGTTGCTGGGAACGATTTTTCTGAATTACCACCAGTTTTCAGCACCAACTCAGTCTTCATTTAGGTTTTTGCTTTTTAACAAGTTCTGGAATTACAAAATCTGCTTCCACAACAAACGAAACCATTGCTTTTACAGTTACGCCAGTTTCAGTTGGAGCACAGCTGCGGCCTATGAACTCAGCTTTCCTTCCCTAAAATGCTGCTATCCTGAGACCGGATTGTTCTTATTTTCAAAGGACTAGTCTATAACAGACGGTCATCAGCTGGCTCACAGCCATGTGACCATAAATTAGTAGAGGCATGTTCCTTTGTGTTCTATTTACAATGTTACTTGCATTTTCCGTCATGTCTAATGTGTTGGATCTTATCTCTTTCTTTTTCTTTTTTCTTCTTTTTAATTTTCTTTGTTTTGTTTTTGAGACAGGGTGACACCATGTATCTCCGACTCGCCTGGAATTCTCTATATAAACCAAACTGTCTTTCAACTCACAGATACTTGCTTGGTTCTGCCTCCTGAGTGCTGGGGTTAAAGGTAATCTTCCCCAGCATGGGTTGGGTCTCAATACAGAGTTCTAAGCAAGGGAGTTGTTGACCTGCCTGTGGTGGTTTGAATATGCTTGGCTCAGGGATGGCACTCCTCGTTGGAGTAGGTATGGCCATGTTGGAGGAAGTGTGTCACTGATGGGTGTGGGCTTTGAGACCCCGCCCCCCCCCCCCCCCCCCCCCCCCAGCTGCCTGGAAGTTACTCTTCTCCTGTTTGCCTTTGGAACGAGATGTAGAACTCTTAGTGCTTCCAGTACTACATCTGCCTGGATGCTGGCATGCTTCCTGCCATGATGATAATGGACTGAACCTCTGAACCTATAAACCAGACTCAAGTAAATGTTGTTCTTTATAAGAGTTGCCTTGGTCATGTTGTCTCTTCACAGCAAACGAAATCCTAACTAAGACACCGCCTACGATCTGAGCACTTCTTTCTATATTCTCTTCACTGCCCTAAAAATGCATATCAACGGGGGTAGTGTTGGAAGCTGACCTTTTGGGAGGTAATTGAGTCATGAAAATGGTCAGCACCCGTATGAGAGAGCTGTCTGACTTCTGCTAACATATGAGAACACTGAGAAGGTATGAATGACCACAGAGTCAGGAAACAGGTTCTTACCAGGTACTGGCTTAACTCGCTAGACTTCTGAGAAGTTGGTTGCATTGTTTATCAGTCTCCCAGGCTATGTTGCCAATTATAGCCGCTCAATTGGACTGAAACAGATTTCTCTTAAACTATCTGGACTCCACTAATATGCTGCAGACTTTTACATCGATATTTTTAAAGTCCAGACTATTCATTCAACTTTAGATTCATAATTCAACTATTTAATGACCTTTTTACTCAGGCTTATAAAACTTTACCTGTCTAAAACACATCCCTCTGTCCTTCTTTCTAATCTTAAAAAAAAAAAAAAAGTAAGAAACAAAGAAAAAGATGAAAAGGAATTTCAGCCAGGCATGGTGACACATGCCTTTCATCCCACACCCAGGAAGCAGTGGCAGGCAGATTTCTGAGAATTCCAGGCTAGTCTGATATACACAGCAAGTTGCAGGACAGCCAAGGCTACATAGAGAGGCCTTGTCTCAAATGCACTAGACCTTTGTCCAATTCTTCTTTTCCTTTTTGATGCCATATCCAATACAAAGTCTTTTTTTACTTTAATATTTTTTTAAAGATGTATTTATTTTATGTATCTGAGTACACTGCAGCCGTCTTCCCACACATCAGACCTCATTACAGATGGTTGTGAGCCACCATGTGGTTGCTGGGGATTGAACTCAGGGCCTCTGGAAGAGCAGTCAGTGCTCTTAACCACTGAGCCATCTCTCCAGCCCTGATACAAAGTCTTGTTTTGTATTTAATATTAATTCAGAATTCAACCACTTAGCATGTTCAAGACGACCATGTTGGGCCAATCTCACAGGATTATTAAAATTTCTTTTGGTTGCTCATATTAAAGTTACATTAGCAACCACTTCCCTGACCACTCCCTAACAGCTCCCACGTCATTGTCTCCAGTGAAACTACATACCCCAGCTGTTAGATTTTGCTCTTTAGGAAAAGGAGAATAGTTCAAGTTTTACTTGATTGCTTTGTTTATTCTGTTTCTTCTAGAAAGTACGCTCTGTTGGGACAGTCATTTAGTTAGGTTTACTTTCTTGGTTTTTTCCTGTCTATCTGTTGAATGTCCCAGAAATCTTTGCTCGTTGAGTAGTGATAGTCTCAAGATAGTGTTCCCTGGGATGATTGCCTCCAAATGTCCAGTTTCCTTATATTTCTTTCATCTACTTCTTCTAGATCTTTCTGCGTTTTCAGCTGCTGGATCAAGATTTCTGTGAGACGCCAGCAAGGCTTTTAACTGTCTTCTCAATTAAAAATCTCCATTTGGGGGCCAGTCCCTAGGAGTGTTCTGTCTTAGACACACAGGAAGTCAGTCATTCTGTGCTGAGGATTCCTCACAAGATGAGGTTGAGCTGCAGACCGGTGTGGTTAAGGACAGCCTGTTTGCAGGGATCTTCAAAAGATTTATTACAATGACCCAAGACAAGTGTCCATCTCTTCATTTACTTAGATAGCAATAAAGACACGTGGGTGTGAGCTGGCATGAAAAGGACGGCCGCTCAGCGCTGTGCACAGCAGCTTGTCTCGGGATCTTTGCACATCTGCGTGTTTTCCTCTGGGTACTCGCTTACCGACTTCCGTTGCTGACTCATAATTTCTGTTTCCTGTTCAGTTTGCCAGGGCTATCGCAGGGCTCTGGGCTTCCTTTTGAGTCAGTTCCCATCCTCTAAACTTCTGAATGGTTCAGCCTCTCTCAAAAATTTGACCAGCATTGATTTCCCACGGGGAAAGCATCCATGAGGAGATCTCTCTAGTGTGCAACCCATATTTATCTGATGTGGTCAAAGCTTGAAGAATTTCTTGCAAAGCAAGACCTGTCCCAAAAGATGTGAGTGGGGCAAGTAGGTGGGGCGGGGGGGGGGGGGGGGGAGTCATCCTCATCATCTGCAGGCAAACCAGTTCCAGTTCACTTATTCTATGGTTTATTTAACTGGTTGAACCTCACTTTGACATTACAAAGAACTCTGGGACATTAACACTGATTGAAAAACCCCATCTTTGTTGTAGCACATACCTTTAATCCCAGCACTCAAGAGACAAAGGCAGAAGGATTTCTGTGAGTTCGAGGCCAGGCTAGTTTACAAAGCAAGCTCAAGGACAGCTAGGACTATATAGGGAGATGCTGTTACACCAAACTAACTAAGTAACTAAAATGTTACTTAAAATAAAACTGCCATCCTTGATTGCCTTATCATAATGCCAAATGGTGAATGAGTGGCATAACTTTGTTTTCAGAAACCCAGGACCAAAGCTTGTTCCAGGTTCCTTTAGCTTTCCTATGATGAACAGAAACCAATGGCTTGAGCTGTGTGTCAGTAATTCTTCCTCCTCCTCCTCCTCCTCCTCCTCCTCCTCCTCCTCCTCCTCCTCCTCCTCCTCCTCCTCCTTCTTCTTCTTTTTGTCATTGTTATTCCAGTTCAGGACCACATTTTATAACATACCTTGCTTTGTTTGTTATCGCTTCAGGAAAGAAGATTTCTATTAAACTGCTTTATTTTGAATGTGGAGTTTGTTTAATTGGTTGGTTTGGTTTGAAGATTGGGCTTTACTTTAAGAACATTCTAGGGACTGGAGAGATAGCTCCATAGGTAAGAACACTGCCTGCTCTTCCAGGGTACTTGGGTTGTTCCCAGCCCTCACATGGTACCCTATAGCTATCTACAACTGCAGTTCCAGGGAATCCAATGCCCTCTTCTAGCCTGTGTGGGCACCAGGCATACCTGTGGTTCCCAGACATGCATGTAGGCAGAACACATGAACACATAAAAAAATATAAAACTCTAAATTTTAACTCAAACATATGCCAATATTTTCCAGAGTCAGGTGATACTACCTCAATCAGATGGCATAGAGAAAATTCTAGAATATCGTGATGTGGATGAACCATTGCTCACATCTGGGCTCAGGAAACAATGTGTCATGGTATAGGGGCTCTGAGTTCTGTTGCTCAGATTGAACTGAAGGACTTTGAAAGGCCTTAGGAGCCATTTCAGAGGAATACTTCATTGACCTCCTGCCTTCCCAGCTGTCACTCTCACTGTCCCCGCCTCCAAAGTAAATCAGTGTAACAACAATTCCTATCCCCAAGCCAGGCCATTGAAATCAGAACCCCTTCCCTCACCCCAAAGCAATCCTACAATCTAAAAACATTACCATAGCCTTCCTCTATCTTTAGGCATAATAGCTGATCATAAAGAAATTCTCACAACTACTCTAATAAGAGACGCTTCCAAAGTAGCCTGTCCCATCCCCAGGAGATGGGATGCTATCCAGAGATGCCCAGGAGAATCAGAGCAGCAAGCATGCTGGGATTCCCCACTGGAGTCTATTGCATTAGCATATACCTTTTGCTAGTCTCATTTCTAGTGGCCATCTATTCATCATCAGATCTGATTACAAAAGTAATGGCTTTTTTTAGAGTATTTGCAGTCTTCAATCTCAAGGATCCTCTGCCACATAAAAAGTTGGTTTGGGGCCTGGAGAGGTGGTTTAGTGGTTAGAAGGACTCGCTGGTTTTTTGTTTTGTTTTGTTTTGTTTTGTTTTTTAAGAGGTTTTATTCCCAGTACCCACATAACAATTATTCTTGACTGCAGTTCCTGGGGATCCAGCACTCTCTTCTTCTGGCCTCTTCTCATCCATACAAGCAGACACAACACTAATTCCTGTAGATAACAAACCTTTAAAACATCGACTTAATAAATCTGTTATACTTTTATTAATCTCTGGCAGTGGAGCATTGCCTGTGCCCCTGTTTTATGAAGCCCCATCTTCTGGTGTCATGCAGAGACAAACATGAAAAAAACTCATGGAAAAGAGGAGAGCTGTACATACACTTTACATCTGCCAGCCGGGCACTACCTTGATTCTGAACATTTTCTTCATTTTTATATACTTTCAAGCTACTGCTTGGGCCCCAGTGTTCTTAAAAACGTTGAGTTTCTCACACAATGAGAACTAAAATGCATCTCCTTAAAAAAAAAAAAAAAAAAAAAAAAAACAGGCTGAGCCTAACTGTGAAAATTATATTTACTTTGTAAATCAAATCTGTCCTCAGCCTCTGCCTCTGTGGTTAGAGTGCTGACTAACTGCAGGCCGCACTTCCTCACCCTTCAGGGCATGTATGCATCGTGCATGCTTTCACCGCAGTTTCTCCCACATGCAAACACCCAGAATCAAATGATTGGACAATTGCTTGTCAAGTATTTTGTCTTGCCATTATAAAACGTAATTGTTTTTCTTAAAACATACATTGTTTTCTTAAGACAAAGTGAAACAAAGAAACAAACAAAAAAAAAAAAAAAAAGGACTTTCCTAAATTTTAAACTGCATGAATCTCAAGGTCAGAAATACTCCCATTTCATGAGAGGAAGAAAACCAAATACTTGTGGAGGTTGAGAACCAGGGAAGGATTTTTTTTCTGCCCAGTGCTGAGGTAGTGTTACCACAGCAGACTCAGACTCCAGCTGACCAGTCCTGGTTTCTGGCTGTAAGTAGGGATTATTTCCTTTGCTAATTGAACCTATTTGTGTCCCACATTCTCAGTTGCTTTCCCAACCCCTTGGTGGCCTTGTTGACCACTGTTTCTGCTCTGTGGAGTGGCCCCCTGATACCGAAAGGCTACCTACCTGCCCCAGTTCTGATCTCTCATGTTTGTGTACTTGCCTTCTTTTTCCCAGGCACATAAGTTGCATGAGGGGTAGGGAGGCATCTACTTTGTGCTTGCGTACTAAGTCATAACACAATGCAGGGCTCAATAATGATGGCTGACAAGTGAGAGAATAAGAACATGGATTTGAGGTGAGCAGCCGGAATTTTTAATGGATTGGTTCTGTGTACACGTATATTAATCTTTAATTCAATCAATAGTTGACAGTGAGAGCAACTTACTCACAACATCAACTGTTTTTGTCCCCCTCTTGGCTACCTTTGAATTCTCTGGAAGTTTGAACAAGTGTTCATTTCCGCATCAGGCTTCAGCCGCCTCTGTCCCCACTTCAAGCTGCAGCACTGTAGATTTTTCAGTTCCTCAATGCAATAGGCTTTCTTGTCACTAGCTCTACACACCACTTGCTTGCTATTATTGATGTCACCAAATGAATCTCATTCCTTAGGATCCACTCTTGAGTTGTTCTCTCTGTCACTGACTCTCCACAAGGCTCCATGATTGGTTTTAGCCAATGGAATATCAAGGAGTGATATAAGAAGTCTAGTGTGTACACTTCATGAGTAAGAGCCTTTCGTGCTTCTGTGCACATGTACGGAAGTCTGAATGAGCACCTGAAAGATGAAGCTGCAGAGAGGGAGAAACTCAGCCATGTTCCTTGTCCTAGGTGAAGCAAACACTCAAATGACCCCCCGTGGAGAACCAGTCCCAGCAGTCAGACAGGTCCCAGCAGAGGACATAAGGAACAGGCAGAGGGAGTGATGATGAATGAGTCAGGACTCTAGCTGGAGAAGCTGGGTGTTTCTTTATTTACACAGATTCCACAAAAGAGGCAAACTTGTGATTTTAAAAGAAATACAGATCATATCATTTTGTCCTTGGACAAGTGTTAGAAATACAGAGAGAAAAGGTATTATCAATCTCAAATCACTTTAGACTATGTAAGCATTTATGTCATATGACATTCTGTTCTTCAGGAAAGTGAAACATTAAACAGATAGCAAAACATGTGAGTCAGTCTAGGCGGGTTCCCAAGCCTTGAACAATGCACAGTGGTTGAAGGACAACTTGTGAGATAGCCTGGCTAAAAGTTTGAAAGCTCTCTCTCCCAGGCTGCAGGCTGGACTGTTTTATCTTTTGTTTTAACTTTGTTTTTTTTTTGTTTTTTTTGTTTTTTGTTTTTTGTTTTTTTTTAGTTAAAAGGCCTCACTGCAACTTAATGTGAGCCAGTCTCCTTATGATTGTCAAATTTTTATATTTCTTTTATATTAATTTTATAACACTTCTGAATATTATCAAAGGTTGTTCTAGGCAAACTAACTCTGTTATTAGGTTTTTGTTTTCTGGGGGCAATGTCCTGTAGACTACATATAGGAGGAAGTCTGTAATCTGCTTTGTTGCCAAATCTATTGTTTCTGAGTTTGCTTAGGGTCAGGTGTGCCAAGAGAACTCTGGAGCTATGGAACGTTTTTTTTGTGCTTTTCACAATATTCATGGCAAGGAAGACTGTGGATAAGGCCGGATAAGGTTACTTCTTTGAGAGCATAAATAATTTTCTGGGATATTGAGTTACATTGTGAGAAGGTATGCCTCTGTATATTCAATTATTAATTCTGTACCCTCAGAGAGCTAAATAGTAGCTAGATCTTGGTATTGTTATTTCTCTGGTCCATCGCTGGTTTCATAGTTTGTAAATATTTGTTCCTTTCTCAATTGCCTAAGGCAATCTAGAATTGTATCTGATTGGCTTTAATAAAAATCTAACAGCCAATAGCTGGGCAGGAAGTAGAAGGCAGAATTTTTGGACAGAGATGAGGACTCTGGAAGAAGAAATCAGAAGCCCATGAGATTCTAAGAGGACTACCGACTAAACTGTCATAAATAAGTTGTCAGTGTTTTAAGGCTCTTAAGTTTTGTACGGGAGCATGATGGGAGATGGCTCCATTGGTAATGTGCTTGCCACACAAGCATGAGGAACTGAATTATAATCCCCAGCCCCCCAAATTAAAAGAAAAAAAAAAGCCAGGCATGACAGCACATGTCTGCTTAAGTCCAAGGTTAGAATAAGTAAGAAACAGGAAGATGCCTATGGCCTGCTGGTCAGCAAGCATGCTAATTGGTGGGCTCCAGGTTCAGTGAGTAATTCTATACCAAAAAACAAGGTGGCGAGCAAATGAGATAGACATCACTTTCTGGCTTCCACATGTATATATGCGTGTTTCAGGAATTACCCTGCATCCAATGATTGATAAAATCATTGTGTGATATTAGTATTACGTTCTGTGTTGCAAGAAATGAGAACAATCTAGGAGGCTGAGACAGATTGCTATGAGTTTGAGGCCAGCCTGGTCTGCATAGCAAGGTCTAGGCCAGCCAAGGCTATGTAATGAGACTCTGGGCTAGCCAAGGCTATGTAATGAGACTCTGGGCTAGCCAAGGCTATGTAATGAGACTCTGGGCTAGCCAAGGCTCTTTACTTAGACTCTGCCTCAAAAACTAACTACAAAATGAGTAGAACATTTTAAGCATGGTCTTAAAAAAAAAACCCTAGAAAGTCAAGATAGTTGTTTTATGGAAGAGAATATTATTTCATGTGGGGTGACTGAGAAAGCACAGGCTTTCTTCAACGGGGTAGCACAGGCAAAAATTACAATCTGCTCTTTTCCCTCAGTCAGATTCACAACTGCCACGCACACTCGTCTACGCCAGACACGTCTGCAGTATCGGGCTTAAAAACCTGATCAAGGGCAAGAGGCAATAAGGACCCAAAAGGGTATCTGTGCTTCCTGGGTAGTCAGGGTAGTCGCTGGCATCTCCTAACTCGGATGTGTTCCAGATCAGTCTTTCCAGTCATCAACATGCCCTCATATTTAGGCATAAAGGTACCCCAAGAAATGATTTGTTAATGGCTAAGATTGGGCATTGTTTCCTGGCCAGCACGATGTTTCCAATATATCCTAATTCTGCCTGTCAGACAGGTTTTGCCCTTAGAGTTAGCAACTAAGGTCAACTACATACCTTAGGGCAGCCCTATAATACTCAGAACTGTTTTACATACTAGAAACTCAAGGACATTACCTAGAACTGTTAGGTCAGAACTTCCAGGTGCTCCCCTCCAGCAAGACCCAGAGAATTAACAGGAAATGCCAGATAGGACTATCCTAGTCTTACCTCCAGCAAAATCAGGGAATTAGCATAGGAATACCAAAATAGCCCCAGCAGGGAGGGCTCAACTGCTCTTCCTCCTACTTCACACCTGGCTACCTACCTACCTACCCACCTTATGTAGAGGTCACTTGCCTACGTGACTTCAGTCCTGCACTCTGATCCTTTTGACCCCTGCCCATCTACGTGACTCTTGTCATTTGCCCTGTTTCCTGTATACCATATAAGCCTGGTTTTCACTTAGTGTTCTCTCTTGGACTTGTGCACTCTCTTGGACTCTCTCTTGGATTTTGTACTGGCTGGTTTTGTGTGTCAACTTGACACAGGCTGCAGTTATCACAGAGAAGGGAGTTTCAGTTGGGGAAGTGCCTCCATGAGATCCAACTGTAGAGCATTTCTCAATTAGTGATCAAGGGGGTAGGGCTCCTTGTGGGTGGTGCCATCCCTGGGCTGGAAGTCTTGGGTTCTATAAGAGAGCAGGCTGAGCAAGCCAGGAGAAGCAAGCCAGTAAAAAACATCTCTCCATGGCCTCTGCATCAGCTCCTGCTTCCTGATCTGCTTGAGTTCCAGTCCTGACTTCCTCTGGTGATCAACAGCCATGTGGAAGTAAGCTAAATAAACCCTTTCCTCCCCAACTTGCTTCATGATGTTTGTGCAGGAATAGAAACCCTGACTAAGACAAATTGGTACCAGAAGTAGGGTATTCCTGTGACAACCTGACCATGTTTTGGGGAGGACTGTGAAAGGACTTTAGAACTTTGAGCTAAAAGAGCCACTGGTTGTTAAGAACTCTGTAGAATGCCTGTGGGAGCTTGGAAGATCATGTTGAGAACAATGCAGAAGATGGAGGCCTGGCTTGTAAAATTTCAGAGGGAAGATTAAAGACTCTTATCAGGGCCATGTTGTTTTGATTGTGAAGATTCTGTGGTTCTGGTTGGCTGGAGCTGATGTATCAGCTGTGATTAACAAGATACCAGAAGTACTAAAAAGAGAACTTTGCATTACTGGGACTATTGATGCTGGTTAGCTGGAACTAAGAAATTAGCGGTGATTAAGAAGAGACCAGCATCATTGAGGTGACATCTTCTGGGGAGTGTTTTCTGAGAGCACAAAGAGGCTGTATTCCAGAGATAGCCAAGGTTGTACCTTGTGCTGCAGCAGGACTTGGTAATGTGTAAGAGTCACCCAGGTGATACTGGTTTTGACAACATGAAGGGGTCATGGAGAGCAGTTGAGGCTCAGCACAGTGAGAGGCCATGGAAGGCCATTGGTGAAGGTGCAGCTCAGTTTGCAATTGAAGGCCCAAGACTGAAGGTGTCATACAAAGGAGTTGAGGCTTGGCACCATGAAGACAGTCTATGAGAGGCTATTTGTAAAGCCTAGTTACAGCAGTGTTTTGGAAATGCCAGTACCATGCAATGACCACCAAGGACAGCAGCAGCAGTAGAGTACAGGCATCTGAAGCCCAAAAGACAACATGTGTGCTATAAAGAGCAGAGCTGAAGAGGTGATTCAAGCCCTTGGAGGAGCCCAGAAGATCATGAGTTGGATCCCAGACATTGGTTTTGCTTTTGATTGTGACTGTGCCCTGATATTTTTCCCTCTTAAAAGAAGAAATATTTTAGTGGAGCCCACAGTTAAGAGACTTTAAATTTTAAAAAATATTAGACATTTTAAATTTTTTGAACTTTTAATATGTAAAGACTGTGAGACTTTAGATCTTGGGAATAAATAAAAAAAGGGTTGAAGCTTAATAGTGAAGTGTTTGTGTGTCAAGTTGACAAGGGGTCAATTGTACTGGCTAGTTTTGTGTGTCAACTTGACACAGGCTGGAGTTACCACAGAGAAGGGAGTTTCAGTTGGGGAAGTGCCTCCATGAGATCCAGCTGTGGAGCATTTCTCAATTAGTGATCAAGGGGGTAGGGCTCCTTGTGGGTGGTGCCATCCCTGGGCTAGAAGTCTTGGGTTCTATAAGAGAGCAGCCTGAGCAAGCCAGGAGGAAGCAAGCCAGTAAGAAACATCCCTCCATGGCCTCTACATCAGCTCCTGCTTCCTGAGCTGCTTGAGTTCCAGTCCTGACTTCCTCTGGTGATAAACAGCCATGTGAAAGTAAGCTCAATAAACCCTTTCCTCCCCAACTTGCTTCATGGTCATAATGTTTGTGCAAGAATAGAAACCCTGACTAAGACAGATTTGGACTCTCTCTTGGACGGAGACTCACACTAGAACTTAGGCTGCAGTCCCCCGGGCCCAAAGTGCTTGGGCCCTGGGGGATACAGAGCCTATCCAGAGGAGATGGCAGTTACTTTAGACCCAGTGTGTTTCAGGCAGCCTTAAATGTACCTTAATTACTAAGCTGCCAGATTTGTCATTTCTCCTTTCCAATGACTGTAAAAGTCTGATGCCATTTTAAGAAATACATTCAGATCCTGTACTTGATGTGTCGTCTCTGCCATCATTTCTTTGCCTACACCTCGTCAACCTGACTAGGACCCCATTTCTCCGGTGGGTTGAGGGAGGCCCAGACCGGCCGGCCTGTAGCACACAACAATTCACAGACTTAAAATATTGAGCCCGACTGGCCTTCTATGGGCTTCCCACACAGCCTGTCTTCCCCCCTCCTCCCCCCCCCCCCGTTTTTCGAGACAGGGTTTCTCTGTGTAGCCCTGGCTGTCCTGGAACTCACTCTGTAGACCAGGCTAGCCTCAAACTCAGAAATCTGCCTGACTCTGCCTCCCAAGTGCTGGGATTAAAGGCGAGCGCTACCATCGCCTGGCTTCATTCAGCCTGTCTTGATTGATAGTTTTATCTATGTTTGGATAAAGATGTGTCATAAATTTATTAACAGTGTAGATGTTAACAGCTCAGGATTTAAAAATACTGAGTCCTGAATCATGATTCTGAAATGTTCCAGTAGTTTAGAAAATGGTCCAAATCCATCATTTTAATACAAACACAAGCTAAATCCCTAGGCTTACAATACAGACTTAGAGAATCATGGCTTACAAATCTGGCACCATAAAAACAATGTGGAGGACATATGCACTCTCAGATACTCATGGGACTGGCATGGAAAAACACCAATTGAGGCTAGGGTGGCTAACACAGTGAAGACTCATCTCAAAGAAGAGGAGGAGAAGAAAAAGGAGGAGGAGGGAGGAAGAGGAGAAGGAGGAACAGAAGGAGGAAGAGGAGGAGGAGGAGGAAGAGGAGGAGGAAGAGGAGGAGGAGGAGGAGGGAGAGGAGGAGGAGAAGTAAGAGGAGGAGGGAGAGGACAGGAGAAGGAGGAGGAGGAAGAAGAAGAGGAAGAGGAGGAGGAGGAGGAAGAAGAAGAGGAAGAGGAGGAGGAGGAAGAGGAGGAAGAGAAGGAGGAAGAGGAAGAGGAGGAAGAGGAGGAGAAGGAGGAGGAGGAGGAAGAGGAGGAGGAAGAGGAGAACAAGAACTACCACTAAGAATATTTTTTAAAAAATCTAAACTAGAGTGCTAGCTAGGTGTCTCAGCAGGTAAAAGAATTTGACACACAGGCTGAGGACTGGAGTTGCATTCCAGGAACCATATAAAAAAAGTTGGGCCCAGTAATATGCATCTAGAATCCCAGTAGTTCTATGTCAAGATGGGAAGCAGAGACAGGAGCATCATACAGAAGCTTACAGGCCAGTCATCTTGGAGTACAGAGAGTGACAGAAACCAGAAGAGGCCCTCTTTCAAAGGAGCTGAAGGGAAGAACAGACTCCTGAAAACAGTCCTCTGACCACAACAACATCACTCACACTTACACATGGAAACACACACACACTCACAAACACTCACTCACACATATACTCACAAAGACACACTCACTCACAAACACACACATATACACACACACATTACATAGAAGCAAAAATAAAATAAAAAATTCTTCACAAGGACAACATAAAACAAAGCACAAGAACCTGAGGTAGCTGCAGTAGCATGGGAGCCAAGAACATGCTTGTAGTTCCAGTCCTAATGATGCCATCTTAGCTGCAGTGGAAATGCCCTGCCCTGAGGATTTACCCCAATGTTCTCATATTTGGTCAGGCGACCACCACATTCTGTGCTCACTTCGTGTCTTAGTTTGGGTTTCATCGCTGTGAAGTGACACCATGACTAATGCAACTCTTATAAAGAACAGCATTTAACTGGAGCTGGCTTACAGTCTCAGAGGTTCAGTCCATTGTCATCATGGTGGGAAGCGTGGCAGAATGCAGGTAGACATGGTGCTGGAGAGGGAGCTGAGAGTTCTATGCCTTGATCTGAAGGCAGCAGAAGGAGACTGTGTTGCACACTGGGCAGAACTTTAGCTTAGGGTACCTCAAAGCCTGTGCTGATAGTGATATACTTCTTCCTACAAGGCCACACCTACTCCAATAAGGTCACGCCTTCTAATAGTGCCACTCCCTATGAACCAGGCATTCAAACACATGAGTCTATAGGGGTCATACCTATCAAGA
Source organism: Montemys delectorum (assembly GCA_019843815.1). NCBI lineage: Eukaryota > Metazoa > Chordata > Mammalia > Rodentia > Muridae > Montemys > Montemys delectorum. The sequence continues at coordinate 13,900 of JADRCD010211188.1, read as the reverse complement.
CCACATTTCTTGTATCCACAACAGTATTGTTGTAGATTAAACAGATATAACCTAGAGGAAGAAAGACAGGTTATAGCAAGGTGTGGAGACTATATAGGTCATTACAAACTGCCTTTGCCAATTGTGACCAAAGCTCTCACAAAAGCAACTTAAGGGATAGAGAGATGGGTCAGTGATTAAGAGCACTAGCTGCTCTTCCAGAGGTCCTGAGTTCAATTCCCAACAACCACGTGGTATTTCACAACCATCTGTAATGGGATCCAGTGCCTTCTTCTGGTGTGTCTGAAGAGAGAGACAGTATTCTCACTTATATAAAATAAAAAAAATCCATTTTTAAAATTCAATTTAAATAAGAAATTACATATTTTGTCTCACATTTGCATTGCTAAGGCAAGTTCATCAAGGCAGTGACTAAGCAGCTCAGATTATGGCTGCAGGAGTTCATGGCAGACACTGTTCACATCAAAGAGGACCAGGAAACAGCGGTAGGCCAGCTAGGCTGGCTTTCTCCTTTGTCCCTCCCTGCTTTTATTGTATCCTGATCCCCTAGCCAGGGGACCCCACCACCCACATTTGGGATTTCACCCCTTATTAATTCTCTGTAGCACCTCATGTGTATGCACCAAAGCACGTCTTGATCTTCTTGGTGATTCGACATTTAGTCAAGTTGACATTGAAGATGAACCGCACAGGCATAAGTGAACAAAGTGAATGACTGGCTAGAAGCTGATGTGGCTTTAAGATATCAGCTAGCCTAGCATGAAGAAATAGCTATGAGCTTGTTATATGTGGCTGTTAATAACAAGTGTTTATTCAGAGTCTGCAAGGAAAACTATCTCCAACTCGAGTCCTGTTGCTGCCAGGCACATTTCATATAATACGTCCTTTCACAGAAAATGTTGAGGGGTGTGTCTTTGGAATATACCAGCAATTTGACCTATTCTATCTGTAAGCATGACCTAAGCCAGACATTAAAAACAAACAAACAAACAAAAAAAACCAAAAAAAAAAACCAGAGGAAAACTCTCTAAGACATGCTGAGATGGCTACAGGAGGAAGATTCAGAGGGCCGCTCAGTACTGGGAAGAGACAAACTTTCTCTGATCTCCTCAGGGGAGACAGATGAGAACCAAATCTCACTACAACCTTAAAGATCTTATCCATCCCTTCATTATTATTTGAAGATCACTGACTCAGGGCTAGGGACTGTAGTAAAAAAACTGAGTTGAAAATATCCTTATTGTTTTTTAGTCTCTGAGGTCGTTCAAATATGCGTGACCCGTAGGGAGTAACACTGTTAGGTGTGGCCTTGTTGGAGGAAGTGTATCACTGTGTGGTGGGCTTTGGAGGTCTCCTCCTATGTTTGGGCTCCACCTAGTATGGATGAGAGCCTCTTCCTACCTGCCTGAGGATGCCAGTCTTCTGGTTGCCTTCAGAACAAGATGTAGAACTCTCAGCTCTTTCTCCAGCACCATGCCTGCCTGAACACTGCCATACTTCTCACCATGATAGTAATGGGCTGAACCTCTGAACCTGTAAGCCAGTCCCAATTACGTGTTCTTTGTAAGCATTGCCTTGGACGTGGTGTCTCTTCACAGCAATGGAAATGCTGACTAAGACAGCCTCAAAGGGAGATGGGGCAATAGATCATGTAATTGAAACTGATGGAAAGCTCGTAGGGGTGTTCACCCAAGTAGATCGTATCATTTCCGATTTGACACAAATATCAGTAGATTGGTTTTGATCCTTGAACATTTACCTATACTTAATTCTAAATCTTCCGGGGTTTAAAAGATGCATACTTATTAAGATGAATACCTTTCTAATTAATTAGGATTATTTACTATCAGAGACAGATGGAGGGTCTGGATGCTCTCCCAGCTCTGATGATACATACAAAGCTCTACTACTGTAACTATATTAATAATCTACAACTCTGGTAGAAGTTATCCGGCAACCCACTTTCTTGAGTTTACATTGTACATAATGCTTAATTATGCCTACTTCCTACGGAAATCCACACCTTCTACCCAGCATTGGCTATTCAGTGTGACTGAGATTGCCACATATGAAATGTTTTCCACTTGAAGCATTAATAACATAATAAAATATGCAGATGATTTTAAACTTAACTGTTTTTTTCATACTTGAGATTTTCCAATGTTTACTCCATACTATTCAACTATTTATAAAACATTCATAATAAAATATTTTAAAAATTGAATGTATATACGTATATATAAAAAACTGCAAATCTTCTAGTGACTTTCTCTCTTAGTGTTTGTTACCACATTGTCATTAATCATGTTCTATAAATGTAGATATTTAAAATACTAATGTAATCTATTATCTCTCTACAATTTATTATAAAATATAAGCATATCATATATTAAAATTTTTATTGAATAACTTTATCTTCATACAATGTATTTTAATCATATTTTCCCTTCTCTCAACACTTCAAGTTTCTCTCCACTTCCTACCTACCCAATTCCATGCCCTTTCTTTCTCCCACTCTCTTTAAAAAGAAAAACAAATAAAACACAGAGAGGAAAAACCACTTCATAAGAACAAAAATATCAGAAACCAAAATATACAAGCAAAAGACCCGTAAGAGAAAAAAAATGCCCAGATAAAGTAAATGGGATAAAAAGTCTATAAAAATCCTAGACTTTGTTTCATGTTGGGCATCTCCCGCTTGGGCATGGATCCTACCCTGAAGTGTGGATAATATACTCAGTAAGATCCCACTGGAGAAGATTTAATTTCCCATTGCAAGTAGGTGACAATTGCCCCTGGCTTCTTGGTTAGGGGTGGACAGAATGGCCACTTTCTGCTCTCAGTGCTTGGACCCTGTCTGGTTTAGACCTGCTGCCGTCATCCCTGTGAGTTCGTATGTGCCTTAGTAATACTGTGTCTGGAGGACACTCTTTCCTTGGAGTCATGTATCGTGGCTCTTACAATCTTTCTGACTACTTTTCTACTGAGGTCCCTGAGCCCTAAGGGGAGGGATCTCATGGGCTTTGATGAAGACACCCTATTTAGAGCTGAGTGTGCCTGCATCTCTCATCTTCTGCACATTACCCAATTGTGGGTCTTTGTGTTAGTTACCATCTACTGCAAGGAGAAGCTTTCTGATGAGGGCTGATAGATGCACTGATCTATGGGTATACCAGTAGGTCATTAGGGGTCATTTCATTGCTATGTCCATGTTTGTAAACAACAATATTTAGTTTTCTCCTACGCCCATGGTCTATCCAGTCTTAGGTCTTGGATACTCTTACAGTGTCAGGTATTGTTTTATTTCATGGAATGGGACTTAGATGTAACCAGAGAGTGGTTGGTGATGCCCACAATGTCTGTACCATGATTACACTAGTATATCTCACAAGCAGGTCATCATTGTAGGGCACAGGGTTTGTAGCTGGACAGATGATTACCATTTTCCTCTGGTAGTGTGCAGAGTTATCTTCCAGCACAAAGAATGCTAGTAAGTAGAAAAAGAGCCTCTATTTAGGCACAGGTTCAACTTCTTTATGTTCAATGAGATGTGTAAATGTTATCTTCAACAATAAAGCCTTACCTTCAATTTGGGGAAGACAACGAATACTCTTAGGAATAGCCTGAGATGTTTGGAGGTTTCCATGGTGGCCCACTGGCCAACAACTCTATTAGATGCAACTAATTCCTGGCACTGGAGTTTTTATTTGATGGCATAAAATGTCCACTAGGGGCTTTGTCTCTCCTGTTATTTGGTTTGCCCCATTTACATTTCTTTTATAACATATATATTTTTTTTTTAAATTTGTGGTTGGAGCAATAGCTGAGTTGGTACACACACATACACACACACACACACATACACACACACACACACACACACACATACACACATGCTCATACATTATAAAATCCAGTCTTTTGTTACACAACAATAAATAAGGAAAACTGGATTGCCATTACCAAAAGCTGGATTTGAGATGGTTAGTTCTACTTAACAGTGAGTGAAAGAATATGCATTCAAATACTTACATTCTCAGGAGTAAGTGTCATGATTTTACATAATAGCTGTGTTCTTATTCATGATTTTAATGGTTTGTGATGTCTTTTGTGTCTCTGTGAGAAAGCAATTATGAGTATGTGATTCCATCTGGCTACGGTTCATGGAATCAAGGTTCCAGGTCATGTCTAGACCTGTTACGCTATCTAAATTCAAGACGAGCTACACCTATTCTGCTTAAATAAATAACAACCCATGGAGTTAGACAACAACTAACTCATCCATAGTTCAACTATAGTTTGGAACCACAACTGGGCCAATTCCCATTTTATATGGAGTTAGAACCATAGAATGGCTTAGAGATGATTAGATGTGATATATCCTTCAAGTCTGAGAACTCAAAAAAGGAACATGATATCTAGTCTAGAGATAAACCCATCACAGAAGAAATAGCAGAGGCAGGAAAGTTCCTCAAAGCAGGCAGGCAGACAGAGTGAAGGCTAATGATCTTCCCCTAAGACAACAGAAACTACCAACGGACAGCATTAGCCTATGTATGTCCACTTGATGGGGGAAAAGGCAAGGAAAAGATATAATGAGGAGGTAGGATATGAGGGTGTAAGTATTTGCTCACATAGTCCCCATCCTGGTGACTACTTGTTACATTGTCAGGGCTTATCTTGTTTGGGTATATCAAAACATCAAAGTAATTGTATAGTAAAAATCATCCCCTCAGATTTTTAAAAATAAACTAATGGTCTTTGATATAAATGCATTGCCATAATGAGAAAAAAAAAAAAAAAAAAAAAAACAAACCACCCTTCAGCTTACAAGTAGGTAGCCACAGGACCCCTGATTTTTAACACATCGTAGCAATAGTCCTTCCTTTAGACATAAATGCAACAGGTGCCTTTGGAGAATTCCCTTGTGATCAGTGGGGGAGCAAGGGGCTCATGAAGTACTCAAGGAGTGGATAGAAGAACTTGTGGTCCTTGTAGAAGAAAACAAAAAGAACTATAATACTAGATATAGAAATCTTTCAGGCAGTTAGGAATGCTCAAAATTCCTACTCATATCCTTGGAAAGAAACCCCGGATCTTGCATGGCACAACACAGACGTTACTCCTTACCTCACTCCCTTAGGTGTTCTATTTCATTGGGGAGGGATGACTTCTTCCCACTAAATATCATCTGCCCAGAACAGATCAGGTATCTGTGGACAGAACCCTACGATTACGTTCAGAATGTACAAATTCTAGTAGATCTTTCCTACCATCTGCATAAACAAGTAGATCCCTGCCCAGGGACGCAGCCAGGGACATTTCTGGATAAGCCACTAATATATGCTTCTAAAAGGACCAAGAAGAGAAATTTCTCCATCCTTCCATCATGTAGCCTTAGAGTCCTCTGATATGCAGCAGGTGGGGTAGGGAATAGCATCCTTGTTCCACTCAGCCATCTATCAAAAGTCAGTGGCTTAGCTGGGTATGGTGGCCCATATGTTTAATCTCAGCACTCAGGAGGTAGATGCAAGAGGATCTCTGTGAGTTCAAAGCCAGCCTGGTCTACAGAATGAGTTCTGGGAGAACCAGGCAACAGACAAAGAAACCCTGTCTCGAAAAAAAAAAAACCAAAACCAAAACCGAACAAACAAACAAAAAAAGGCAGTGGCGAGACAGCATTGACCACAGTGCAGTGCTCGCAGATCTCCAGATCACGCAGCAATTGAATCAGCAAGGATTCTTTAAAACTGAGGAGAACCAGTATGACTGCAATATGACAGATTTTATTCTGTTCTGCAAGACAATATTAACATGTGCATACCCTTCCATAGAGAATACTAGCATCAAAATCTTCTTAATTCTGATTAAGCAAGAAATCAATGAAAAGGAGCTCAAACTAAAGCTTACCTGCATTATTTATCAGAGGTCCATGATTAATTTGTTTCCATGAAAAAGTTTAAGTGTAATTTAATAAGGCTGCTTAAAAAGTGGAGATCTTTCCAGGTACATGCGATTACAGAGCCTAATATTCTTGAAAATTTCCATTTATTTTACTCATGAAAGCTAGTCCACTTTACCCTCTATCAGAAATAATTTTTGTTTGCATAATTGCAGCTTAAAAGTAACAGAAGCAAATTCTTCTCTCATCTGGAAACTGACTGCGCACAACCAGTAGCAATTAAATAGTTATAATCACAGGAAACAGATATTATAATTCATATTATAATTTGTACTTAAACTAATAAAAAAATGTATGCTTGGTCATAAGCCTAGTTAGCACCATTTTAGATAAGGCAGAGATGCTGTTTTCCAAGTAAGAGCAAAGTATTCTAAGATTTACATTCCTGCTCCAAATTAGACCTAAGAGGACTGTTTGATGGCTGCCAGTTTGTTTATTTTAATAAAAAAGAAGAATGTTATAGAGTGGCCAAGAACCTCAACCTGGATAGTCACTGGGCCTATGGGAAACCTAGTACTATTATTCTGTTAAAGGACCAAAACTCTACTCACACATCAAGGCCCTGCTCGCCCATCCTTAGAAAGCTTCTTGGAACCAATGGTAATGATACAGAGATCCACAAATGGACAATGGACAGGGAATGGGAGAGTTTGGAACACTCAGTCGCAAATGGGATGTGTTCATCAAGTCTCTTCCCTCAAGGCTCAGGGGTCTTTGGGGAAGAAGAGGCAGAAAGACTGTAAGAGTCAGGCGGTGATGATTCAAGGGAACGTATTGTGTCCCTCAGACACAATAGTACTAGTGCACATACAAAAGCACAGAGACTGTGTCAGTGTGCATAGGCCTACACAGGGTCCCAGCACTGAGATGGGAAAGTGGCCATGGGGTCCCATCCCTAACCAAAAAGAAATTTACAACTGATGCTCACGAGCTAAAGACAAATCAGCTTTCTCTAATAGAGTGTCACTGGGTATACCAACCACACACCAGAAGAGGCCTTATGCCCAGGAGTAGTTGGCCAACACAAATGAACCCAATTGGCTTTGTGTGTGTGTGTGTATGTGTGTGTGTGTGTGTGTGTGTGTGTGTGTATGCGTGTGTGTATGTATGTATGTGTGTATTGGTGTGTGTGTGTATGTATGTGTGTGTGAGTGTGTGTGTATGCGTGTGTATGTGTGTGCATCTGTGTATGTGTGTGTGTACGTGTGAAAGGGTCATTTGGAACCCACAGGTTGAGAATCTCTGCAATAGAGGCTGTGCTTTGCAGAATAAGGAAGTAAAGTCAACAAAAGAGGAAGAAGGGGAAAACCCACCAAAAGACAAGAGAAGGGAATTTCTAGAACAGCAGTAGGGGAAAGCCAGCCCAGTTGTGCACCAGGTCCAGGAGTAACCTGACCAGCAGCCAGAGATCAGAGCTATTTAGGTATGGGAGTGTAATCACCACAGCAATGCTAGGATGTATGAGTTATCTAATAGTTTTTAATCTCGAGAGAGATGATATAGAGACATAGCTCACAGGGCTCTTGTGCAGTTTGAGAACATAGAGAAGTTCCAGTACTAAATCAATGAAATCAGCCAGGTGTGGTGGCACATGCCCGGTCACAACCACAGTTAGCAGAAAATAAAATTCCTTTTTATTGAAAAAAAAATTTCTTTTGCATCCACTATATTCTGATCATGGTTTTCCTTCCCCCAACTCTTCCCAGACCCTACCAACCCAACTCCATTCTCCTCGTTTTTGTTTTTAGTTTCTTTGTGTATGCCTAGCTGTCCTGGAACTCACTCTAGAGACCCAATCTCTAGGCCTCAAACTCAGAGATTTGCCTACCTCTGCATTTGCCTCTGCCCCCACCACCGCCCCCGCCCCTGCCCCTGCCCCTGCCTCTTGAAGGCTGAAATTAATGGTATGGGCCACCACCACCCTTCCTTTCTCTCTTGTAGAGAAATTTTAATCCAGCAACATGGCTACTCTGTCAAGGGGTCATATCCAAAGGCCTTCTGGGTCTGTGTGATCTGCCTAGAATACAGATAAGTCTTTAGCATAAGCCTTCAATCCCTCTGGCTAGAATGCGGACACATCTTCAGTGTATGCTTCTAAACTCAAACAATGATTTCTAATTGAGAGGCAGACAAACTGACTGCAGAGAAAAAAATTGACAGACTGAGTCAGAGATAGGATTTGCCAACTCACATGTGATCAGCACAGGAAAAAGAGGCTACTTAAGAGCAGATAGATAGATAGATAGATAGATAGATAGATAGATAGATAGATAGATAGATAGACAGATAGAGAAAGAAATAAAGAGAGATGTAGAGATGGAGATAGAGATAGAGATGGGGACGGAGATGGAGACGGAGACAGAGACAGAGATAGAAATAGAGGCAAGGTATGTGTGCGTATGGCACTTTTACCAGGATAGTTTTACAGAGACATACTGCAGAAAGAACAAGCTAGACACAGGTGAAGACAGAATGAACCAGAGAATGAGAATGAGACAAAAATTAGAATATATTGCTAAAGTTAGTATGAGGCCAAGCAGAGCAATTCAATTAGAAGGCAGATTGAATCAGTCAGCTTGGAGAGGAGTTTTGAGCCAGAACAGCTGAGTTGAACCAGCCAGAGTTCAAAAAAGTGACCTTATTCAGCAGCAAGCCTCCAAGATGACAATTACATCTTACAAATAAAAGTTACAGTTACACACTCTCTCTTTAGAAAATAAGCAGGCAATTAAAATACTCCAAGCAAACCATCACATTCACACACACAATTTATAAAATCACAGAACTGGAATACAATATATAATAATATACAAGCAAAAGGCCAGGAAGACATAGAGGGGGAGGAGGAGGAGGAGGAGGAGGAGGAGGAGGAGGAGGAGGAGGAGGAGGAGGAGGAGGAGGAGGAGGAGGAGACAACCAAATAAAGCAACAAGAGACAAAGGCTCTACAAAAGCTTGTTTTATTTTTGGTCATCTACTGTTGGGCATGGAGCCTGCCCTTAGGTGTGGTTTGTATACCCACTGAGACTCCATTGGAGAAAACTGGTTTTCCTTTGAAACCAAAGTCAACTGCAGACAGTTTCTTGCTTGGGCAGGGAAGCCTGTGTGCTCTTCCTCTTCTCAGCACTGGTAACATAGACTATGATTCAAGAACTGAGTTCAGTTTTGTTGTAAAAATGAACAAGAAGGGAGTGCAAATAACAGACACCTTTATTATTATGGGAACGAAAAAGATAATGTCAAAAATGGACATCAATACAGTTAGTGTTCTGTCTTTGCCAATTCCAGATCCAGGGATCCAATTCATCCAATTCATTACAGATCAAAGACATTTAAATGAGCCTGATGGCTGGAGGCGTAGATTATGGTGAAGTGCTTGCACAATGCTTTGGGCTTTATCTGTAACACTTAATGAAGGGAAAGTACCTGTGTTGAACATGTATAGTTTGATTTTTTCTTTGGTCTTTAATCCCTAGACAATATGCTATAACAGCCATTTTCTTGCCTTGGGTATGATGAATAACTCAGAAGTCATTTCAAACCAACAGGAGACTATAGCTATAATGTATGTAAACAATGCACCATTTTATATAATAGGTTTGGAAACATCTGCGGGGTGTGGTAGGGGAGGAAGTACTCAGAGACCAAGCACACCAGAATGTCAACGGGGGAATGTGTGAGCATTTCACCTACAAATGTCAAAGTAAGTCCCACAGAAAACATCTACAATTTGGTATCTGTGCCTCTGAAGGGTTATGATCAGGCCGGAAGACGAGTATGAGGACAAGAAATTACTGTTACTTGTAACAAACTTTGTAACACTGATTTCTTAACTAATTTGCCTAAATTTGCATAAAAATTTAAATGCTATTTTAGAAAACTAAATCTACTCCTTACAATAGCTTGAAAGTTTAGAGTTATATTTTGTGTACTTTTAAGGCTTATTTTTACAATAAACAGAGATGTGTTAAATTTTCTTCATTTATTAGCCTAATCAAAATTCTGGGCCATGGGTGGATTCTTATGAGTCGCACCTTTATGAAGACATGAACCCACTCTGGATGTTTTGGGTAGCTATCACATAGCTGTTATTTTTTCCCCTCATCAACTTAACTCATACTAATAAGATATAAGTTCCTACAAGTTAGAAGTCCAAGATCAAAGTGTAGGCAGATTTCATGTCTCGCGAGGACTTAAAGATAGCCACCTTGCCAGTATAATCTCATAAGGGGAGGGCGAGAGTTTCCTACAATCCTCTGCAAAAGGGCATTCCCAACTGAAATTATATGATGTCCTTCCAATTTGCCTAATGACTTCCCAAAGGCCTAATCTAGCAACATCACTCTGGAGGAAATATAAACACTCAGAGGAAAGAGAGCGGGAGCATGTACCTGTGCAATTAAATCATGGCAAGTTGTATGTATAAAACTTATGTAATAATTTGAATGGATCAGGTGTGGAGGAAACTGAATCATTTCCCACTGTGCATTGTAAAAAAGTATCAGGAGCTCAGCCTGGCTAGTAGCCAACACTATATTCACGTTCCACATTGCAATTTGGGTTTAGCAACCATTATCTGTCATGTAAATCAACACTGTCGATTTGAATAATAATTATTGATTTTTGTCAATAAGCCAATAACTGGAGATTTGTTTCCTCTATCTAGATAAAGAGAGCAATGGAACAGCTCTTTAGCTGAATTCCTAACATTCACAAATCGGACTTTACAACCAGAGACAGAAGGCCCCGCCCAAGTCTTGAATACTAGAGACTTATGATGCAACAGGATTCTGAGACAGGGCACACTGAAGTTTTCAAGCAGAAAAAAACTATTTTTTCATGCCAGCACTGGTAAAGTAGACTCACATCTAAAGGCTGAGCTCCAAGTCCAGCTGTCTCATTAGTTCCCTCTTTATCTCCCTTACATGGTAATGTACGTGCTGATTGTATGGTCTATATTACAGAGTTTCGACAGAATCACACAACATGCACACATAGACACTGATCGTGGTATGCTGCCTTCCGTTTGCTCTGGGAGAGCCTTCTCCACAATGATTCCAAGCTGTCTTAGCTGGAAGATAGTTGCTCTAACTACTCAAGATGAAATGCCAGTTCCTCTTAAAGCACCAACACAAGCATGTGTGACATCTCCTAAGCTTTGGTGTTGGGACTCTCAGCTCTTTACCATTAGAAGTTGTTTCAAACTCTTCCAGCAACCATGGCTCACAATCCTTATAATCTTGGCTCCTGCCTCTGGCTCTTCATAGTCTCTCTTCCTTTGTCTTCCATAGTCTCAGCTTCCCTGCTCTCCTCAATATCCTTAATCTCTTACAGATCCTGTCCTTGGTAGTACTCTGACCTCTTTCAGCGGCCTCTTATAGATATAGCTCAGAGCCTTGGGTATCAGGGCTCATAGCTCTGGAATTCTTGGCAGCCTCCATCCATACCAGCATTGCTAAAAGTCACGGTTAGAATACCCGAAGACTAGAAGTTCCTAACCATCCCAACCTATCCCAACCAGCCAAAGACACCACTCAAGAGAAGTCTTTATTGGAGCCTAGTGTTGTAATACCAGGGAACAGAGCAGGATGGAAGCCACTCAGACTTACCTGAAAAGAGCAGTCTGTTTAAATAGCCAGAAGAGGGGCCCAGATGCTCATGTGCAGTCTAATTCCACCATTCCTAGTTCCACATATGCAGCTGCCAATTCCACCCGTCTCAAGCCTTACACAAGGACCAGTGATGAGTTCCCCTTTCCACCAATCACAAACCCCAATAATGAGTTCCCCTTTCGCCAATCACAGATCAGTGATGAGTTCCCCTTCCACCAATCACAGACCAATGATAAGTTCCCCTTCCGCCAATTACAGATCAATGATGAGTTCCCCTTCCGCCAATCGCAGATCAATGATGAGTTCCCCTTCCGCCAATCGCAGACCAATGATGAGCTCCCCTTCCGCCAATCGCAGACCAATGATGAGCTCCCCTTCCGCCAATCACAGGACTTTTTTTTTTTTTTTTCTGAGTCACAGCAGGAGGAAATGCTGAGCTCACCAAGATTGTCTAGCCTTGTTATCTAGAATCTTCCAAATCTTAGATTGTGTGGAAAGAGGTCCTGGCTGGAGCAGATCTCCCAAAGCAGACCTTGTTGGTTTCAGTTCCAGTCATGATCACAATTGTTCTTGAAGCTGAAGTTACATGATTCCTGGAGGGCTAGAGAAGGTAGTTGTTGTTGTTGTTGTTGTTGTTGTTTTTAAGAGCTGGGATGCTTCCTACTCCACACAGCCGCATAAGGTAGAGAATATGTCGGCTGTCAACCAATCAAGTAACTGACTCAACCACACATTTAAACCACGCATTTAAAATATCAAAGGATGTTTACAAAAAAAACAAAAAAAAACAAAAAAAAACCCTAGGGAACTAGCATTACCATGTTGAACAATGCCCAACTCCTATGCAAAAATCTTTAGAGAGAGTTGGTCATTCTGTGATTTAGTTTTGTGGAATTTTAAAGTAATATATATATGAAAATGTATATTTTATAATAACTGTAAGAAAGGTTAGCCAGGTGGCAGTGGCGGCACATACCTTGCCAGCCCTTGAGAGGCAGAGGCCGGCAGATCTCTGTGAGTTCCAGGCTAGCCTTGTCTAAAACGTTGGAACTCACTTTGAAACTCACGGAGAAACCCTATGGAGTGGCAGGGAGAAAAGAAAAGGACAGGTATAAGAAAGCTGTGCCTGTTTTCATGTTAGTACACATTGTGTGTATACACACAATAATATAATAATACGATTCAGTCATTAGATTTCTTTTTCCATTAGTTTCAATGAAAACTATTTTGTTAAAAGAGCCTGTACCTTATAGTGGGACTTTTCATGGACCCCCCTCCCCCCAGCGATATCAATAATGACATGAGTCTTATAATATTTTAAAGTCTTAGCTTGGCAGTTTCCCAGCTAGTCTACCTAACTAATTCTGGCCTATATCTTGTCACATGGCCAGGTCTATTTCTCTACTCCACTCTGAATCATCCCTTCTGGGACCCCTGGTGACTCTCCTGTGTTTGATTGCTTCTCCCAAAGTTCCTATCTTGTCAGGCACAGCGCTCAACGCCATGGCCATGGCACGTTCCACCGCCACACTGCCAGTGGTGAACCGGGCCGAGCGCTCTGCTGTGCCAGATACTGGGCCAGCGCTGGGTGTTGGCGTTGCTAAAGGGAATGGGAAGGATGACTTGGGTCCTGCCACAGGTCTGAAACCCTGGAGCACTCCACTCTGCTGCCAGACGGGCGTCTGCAGTCCTCAGCGAGCAGAGAACAGCTGAGGGAGTCACAGGTTCTGGCTCCTTGGGAATCCAAGAGACGCTGGACACTGCGGAGGAGCTGAGATCGAATTGGGACCCCAGAGCAGCTCACTACACCCTGAAGCCAAAGGGAGAGAGCAGGCAGGGTCAGGAAGCGGCTGCCCTGGTGGTTTGGGCGAGGCAGACACAAGTGGACATGGTTCGGTCTTAGTAGCTGCAAGCCTGGGGCCCACACAGCAGGTCTAGTTGAAAGGAGGCAATGTATGGTTTTAAGATGTTTTATTATAACGGGAGAGTGGTGGCGCACGCCTTTAATCCCAACATTTGGGAGGCAGAGGCAGGTGGATTTCTGAGTTCGAGGCCAGCCTGGTCTACAGAGTGAATTTCAGGACAGCCAGGGCTACACAGAGAAACTCTGTCTTAACACCCCCACCCCCGTCTTAACACCCCACCCCCGTCTTAACACCCCCCCTAAAAAAATGTTTTATTATAGAAAGGAGAGAGAAGAGATAGGAAAGTAGAGACCAGCCATCTCCATGTGGCTGGCATGGAGAGGAGGAAGGGAGGAAGAGAAAGTAAAGATAAGAAGAGGCTAAGACAGAAGGGAGAGAAGAAAAGGAAGAGAAGAGGGGAGG
>JADRCD010211187.1:0-52296 GCA_019843815.1 Montemys delectorum | reverse complement strand
TATATCCTTTTGTTTTAGGATAAAAAGTTCTATAGATATCTGTTAAATCCATCTGTTTCATGACTTTGGTTAGTCTCACTGTGTCCTTGTTTAGTTTCTGTTTCCATGATCTGTCCATTGCAGAGAGTGGGGTGTTGAAATCTCCCACTATTATTGTGTGTGGTGCAATGTGTGCTTTGAGCTTTAGTAAAATTTCTTTTATGATGCTCTTTGATTTGGAGCATAGAGGTTCAGAATTGAGAATTCATCTTGGTAGATCATACCTTTGATGAATATGAAGTGTCCCTCCTTATCTTTTTTGATCATTTTAGGGTGAAAGTTGATTTTATTGGATATTAGAATGGCTACTCCAGCTTTTTTCCTGGGACCATTGGCTTGGAGAATTGTTTTCCAGCCTTTTATTCTGAGGTAGTGTCTGTCTTTGTCACTGAGGTGGGTTTCCTGTTGGCAACAAAATGTTGGGTCCTGTTTACGTACCCAATCTGATAGTCTATGTCTTTTTATTGGGGAATTGAGTCCATTGATATTAATAGATATTAAAGAAAAGTAATTGTTGCTTCTTGTTATTTTTGTTGTTAGAGCTGGAATTTCGTTTCTGTGGCTATCTTCTTTTAGTTTTGTTGGAAGATTACAGTTTTGCTTTTTCAGAGATGTAGTTCCCCTCTTTGTGTTGGAGTTTTCCATTTATTACCCTTTGAAGGGCTGGATTTGTGGAAATATATTTTGTGAATTTGGTTTTGTCATGGAATGCTTTGGTTTTTCCATCTATGGTGATTGAGAATTTTGCTGGGTATAGTTGTCTGGGCTGGCATTTGTGTTCTCTTAGGGGCTGTATGACATCTCTCCAGGATCTTCTAGCTTTCATGGTCTCTGGTGAGAAGTCTGGTGTAATTCTGATAGGCCTGCCTTTATATGTTACTTGACCTTTTTCCCTTACTGCTTTTAGTATTCTTTCTTTGTTTTGTGCATTTGGTGTTTTGATTATTATGTGGTGGGAAGAATTTCTTTTCTGGTCCAGTCTATTTGGAGTTCTATAGGCTTTTTGTATGTTCATGGGTATCTCTTTCTTTAGGTTAGAGAAGTTTTCTTCTATAATTTTGTTGAAGATATTTACTGGCCCTTTAAGCTGGGAGTCTTACTCTCTTCTATACCTATTATCCTTAGGTTTAGTCTTTTCATTGTGTCCTGGATTTCCTGGATGTTTTGGGTTAGGAACTTTTTGCATTTTGCATTTTCTTTGACTGTTGTGTCAATGTTTTCTATGGTATCTTCTGCCCCTGAGATTCTCTCTTCTATCTCTTGTATTCTGTTGGTGATGCTTGCATCTATGTTTCCTGACTTTTTTCCTAAGATTTCTAACTTCAGAGTTGTCTCTCTTTGTGATTTCCTAATTGTTTCTACTTCCATTTTTAGGTCCTGGATGGTTTTGCTCAATTCCTTAACCTGTTTGTGTTTTCCTGTAATTCCTTGAGGGATTTTTGTGTTTCTTCTTTAAGGGCTTCTACATGTTTACTTGTGATCTCCTGTAATTCTTTATGGGATTTTTTTTGTTTCCTCTTTAAGTGCTTGTACCTCTTTACCTGTGTTCTCCTGTATTTCTTTGAGGGAGTTATTCATGTCTTTCTTAAATTCCTCTAGCACCATCGTGAGATATGATTTTAGATCCAAATCTTGCTTTTCCGGTGTTTTGGGATATCCAGGACTTGTTGTGGTAGGAGTACTAGGTTCTGATGACACCAAGTAGTCTTGGTTTCTGTTGGTAGGATTCTTGTGTTTGCCTTTCGCCATCTGTTGATCTCTGGTGTTAGATGTTCTTGATGTCTCTGACTAGAGCTTATTCCTCCTGTGGGTCTGTAAGCCTATGTCGGTACTTCTGTGAGATCAGCTCTCCTCTGGTTAATCCCATGTGCAGATGGCTGTGGATCATTGTCTGTCCTGAGTCCTTGAGTCAGAGCACACCCTGGAGACAGGATCTCCACTTGTGGGAAAGGTGCAGATAGGGCTGTGGGTCTGTTGTCCCTCCTAGGTGTGGTCTGAGGTAGAAATGATCCTGACCAGGCTGCCCTGCGACTTATGAGGCCTGTGCCTCCCGGCTGGTCCCACCTTAGAAAGTCACCAGGGAGAAAATGGCGGATCTCACCTGAGTCTCTGGGTTAAAGCGCTCCCTGAAGGCAGGCTCTCTGCTTGCAGGGAAGGGGCAGAGAGAGTTGCGGATCCACGGCCGTCACTTGGAGGCTCAAGCCTGTGCTTTTTCATTTGGCCATCGTTGATTGTCACAGAGCAGTCTGGAGCAAGAATAGCTCATATGATCCTGTAGTATCTGCTTGGAATCCTGACCTTGCACCACAAGAGAGGGGAAGGGAGGGGAAGGGAGGGGAAGGGAAGGGAAGGGAAGGAAAGGGAAGGGAAGGGAAGGGAAGGGAAGGGAAGGGAAGGAAGCTGGAGCCACAGGGATGTGGATGGGTGCCTAGTACTCTAGGATGAAGAGCTCAGCTTTGAGTCACCCAGAACTCGTGGTATCATGGACTCAGATGAGAACCACTTGCATGCTGCCATGAACTTCTAGCTGAATTTGACATTTATATCAATTACCATGTAGCTGTGCCTGTGACTCTGTCACCTGAGTGAACTATGGATGCTTTTACATCACAGGGGCCAGGCATCTGTAGATAGACCATTACTTCTATGGCTTGTCACTGTTTTGTAGTTATGGTGGTTAGACTCACAGCAGACCCTGCCATTTCATATTACTCACAGCAAGCAGTATCATGCTATATATTAATTTTTGAAAGCATTGTCACAACAGGGCTTTCCCAGAGCTCATTTGGCTTTGTTTTATCATATGCATTTAAGAATGCTGTTCTGAGCAAGACTCTGTCAAAGGGTTTGTGTAGTTTGTATGTGCTTGGCCCAGGGAGTGGCACTATTAGAAGGGGTAGTCTTGTGGAGTAGGTGTGTCACTGTAGGTGTGGGCTTTAAGACCCTCATCCTAGCTTCCAGGAAGCCAATCTTCCACTAGCAGCCTTCAGATGAAGATGTAGAACTCTCAGCTCGGCTTGCACCATGCCTGCCTGGAGGCTGCCATGTTCCTTGATGATAACAGGCTGAACCTCTGAACCTGTAAGCCAGCCCCCATTAAATGTTGTCTTTTTACAAGACTTGCCTTGGTCGTGGTGTCTATCCACAGCAGCAAAACCCTAACTAAGACAAGGCTCCAAATACAAAATAGTCCAGATATTTGACTTGGAGCATGGTCTACAGAGCCAGGTCCCCCTGAAATCATTTCTGCTATAGGATATGGAATCGATTTCATCATCATGTGGGAATTCCTATCCTTAACGGGGGATATTCACCCCTGGCAGTACTGGCGTGCGGGCTGCTTGCATTTTGTTGGTGTGTCATGGTGGTGACAGTTACTGTTCTGGGCTCTGAAGGATGTGCAGCAGTGTTCTTGGTGTTGTCTGTATGATAGCATCCCATTCGAAGCAGTAGCAACCCAAGGCGCCTTCTCTTTGGTCCAGGTTCATGCGAACTGGGCGAAGGCACAGAAGACTCCAGTATAGAAGTGCTGTGCTGACTGCGGCGTGGCCCTGGAGGAGCTTTTAGACTTTAACTGTGGTAACCTGTCAAGGGTCTGAGCATTCAATAAAGGCAGAATCCTGTCCCACTTCTCCCCCTACGTTCTAGCAGGTTCAAGATCAAGAGAATCTATGGAAGCCCCCACCCCCCCAAGTCTTAACTGTCTTCACCATAGTAATTCTGACAGGGAACCCCCCTGTGCTCCTGGCCTTACTGAATTCACACTGGGGTAGGGATGTGGAGACCTAAGGAAAACACCTGACCTGAAAAATGGGGGACCAGGGTCCTAAACCCAAGATGCACAGGAGCTAGAGAAAATAACTAACCCAGTCTCAGAGGACATTTAAGTCCCCCAAAAGCCAGAATAGCAAAGGCGCCATGCATCCACTGCTGCCCTTGACGCCCGAGGCTCAGGCTGGTCACCAGCGGACCAGCAGAGAGGGAGTTCTTTCTTGATTCTTTTAAGTACCAAGAGGAAATGTGGTCATGTACCACGCAATTACATATTAGTCAAGGCTGGATGGCATAGCCCACAGTGGTCCCAAACGATTCTGATGGAGCTGAAGGGTTCCTATCATCCAGCGACAGGGTGGTTGTTATCATGTCCTTGTGCTAGCATGTGCTACTCATGTTGATGGTGCTGCTGCTGCTGCTGGAAGCTACTGGACAGTCGGCCGTGTAAAAGCATTACAGGAAGGGCTGTGTCTCCTGCCCTATACTTGATAATGCTAAATGAACAGCTGTGTTTATGTATTGCCGCACGATAGTTTTATTGTTGCCTTGAAGTCTAATTCTTCTTCTTAGAAAGAGCTTAGTGCGAAACTCTTTTGATCAGCAGCTTCTCTCATCTCCTCCACTACCACCTTGTGTTTTGAGATGAGATAGATTTCTTGTAACTCAGGCTGGCCTCAAGCTCACTATGTAGCTGAGGAGGACCTTGAACTTCTGATCCTCCTGCCTCCACCTCCCCAGTCTTGGGATTACACGCATTCGCTACCATGGGTTTTATTTATTTATTTATTTATTTTTTACATAATGGGAAGGATAAAACCCAGGGCTCCATGCACGGTAGCTAAGCTCTCTATTAACTGAGTTACAGACCTAGCCCTATTTTGTGTCTTGCTGGCATCATGTCTGCCTTGACCTAGACCTAGGTTTGCCTAAGGACACTCTGGTGTTGACACAAGGGCAGGATTGCCTGACAATGGATTTTTAGCCCACTCTATCTTTAAGGGATGCCAGGCTGTAACAGAGCCGAGAGCAGCTCCGGTTTCTGAGTGTTTGTGTGACACCAGAAGTGACTCTAAGTAGTCTGTGTCGCCACATTTAATCCTAACAGCAAACTCGGGGTGGTGCCATTAGTGTCCTTGAGTCACAGGACAAAGATAAGAGGCTTAGATGCCAGTTATTATGCCTGATTGTGCTTGTGTGAGTGACAGAGATGATACTTTAAACCCAGGGATGATTCTGAAACTGAGTTTAACTGGAGGACCTCCCTGTCCATTCAAGGTGCCCCAGCCTCCCAAAGGCAATAGCGCTAAATCGCTGTTAGAAGCTCACAAGGAATGTCCATCGAATGGTATTTGAAGGAAATGACACCGTGGCTTATGGACTTGAGAATTCAGTGTCGATTCTAGACACGTCCTGGATCAGTGATTAACCTATGGCCCCAAGCTCTGAGATTCCAAAGTGGCTGATAGAAGTTACCTTAAGTGTTAAAAAAGGCACAGAATGAGCCAAGGTGGGCAGCTTCATTCTTCCCGATGTTGATGTCCCTGCTCAGGCTTAAGGGTAGTGTTGGCGGGGAGCCTGCGGATGGCCTTCCACAGATGATCTGTCCACCTTTTCCACGACATCCATCTGCAAGTGCAGATGTGAGGCTGAGGTCGTTGCCACCTGAGCAGGTTGCCTATCTGTGGGTTGAAAACTGTGTCTCAAAGAGCCTAATGAGGCCCAGAGAGAGATGGCTCAGCGGGTAAGAGCGCTGACTGATCTTCCGAAGGCCCCGAGTTCAAATCCCAGTAAACACATGGTGGCTCACACCCATCCATCCATAATGAGATCTGATGCCCTCTTCGGGGTGTCTGAAGATAGAGCTACAGTGTACTCACATATAATAAATAAAATAAATCTTAAAAAAAAAAAAAGGAGCCTAACAAGCTATCATGGAGCAGAGGAAGTGCTGGTAAAAACTGGAGATGGCTGACCAAGCAGGATATGTCGTTGTGAGTATTCAGGGAGCAAAGCAAGTGGATGGATGCTAGCAGGTGGATGCTAGCAATGTCTGAGAAACTTGGGCGGGGGGGTGGTGAGCCACGCTACTGACTTGTCTGAGCATAATTATAATAAGGACGATAGCCAACAGTCTTAAAGACGAACCCGCACCAACTGTGGTTCTAATCAAGGTACATGAATCAGCTAATTGAGTTCCTCCCGGTGGCTATACGAAACAGGTCCTATTATCTTTCTATATTTCACAGTTGAAAACATACCGAGCTGTAGCTCTATGACAGTGTGGTAGCTTGCACGTAGCTGAGCCGGAGATTGAGTCTCAATCAGTTCTGAGATCCTCCTAGTAAGACTGAGAAAGAGGGGGCTGATGTGGCCATGGGTGGTGGTACACTGCTGTAATCCTAGCATTAGGAGCAGAGGAAGGGTTGTGAGTTCAAAGGTCAGCCTGGGTCACACAATAAGGGCCCGTTTAAAAGCTGATCACTGTGTGGAATGGCTCAGCCGCCTCCTCCTTTGGGCAGCTTTCCCTGCCAGGGTGGGAGTAGCGGCCTCTCGAATGTTCTTATCAGACACCCCGTGCTTATCACTGCTCCTGATCTTGGTCGCTCCTGTCGGCCTCTCTCCTGGGCTCATCACATCCATTATGAAGCCCCCGAATTGAACACAGTGACAAGGCATGTGTGGGTATTGATGAATGTTGACATTGCCCAATCTGGTAGGGTAGTTAACCACACACACACACACACACACACACACTGTGACATACATACTGTACATTAAGTTTTACAATTTCAGGGCCAGCATGCTCAAGGTTCACTCCCCTTGCAAGTGTCTAGCCCTTCCTGGGGCTCTGTGCTGCTTGCCGGAGCAGGTGTCTTTTCCTGAGGACTTTTCCCTTTATCACTTTGGAAATGTACGGGTATTTATTAACTTTTATGCTTTAAATTCCAAATAGACAATAAAATGAAGGAAGCAGGTTAGTGGTAATCTACAGGGCTGCCCGCAGAGATGAGTGAGTCCTTTGTGGGGCTGGAGGGGTTCTGAGGTTCTCTTGATCTCAGTGAGCAGGGCTGAGCTGGGCTGGGAACAAGCACAAAGACCTGATGGCCCATGGACTGAAAAACTCCCATTTGCACAACACCTTCATATTCAGGAGCTCGGAATGGGCTCCTGGGAGGACAATTCCCGAAACAGATATGATTTATCTTATCTCTCTGCTTTGGATAGCCCCTTATAAGCCTAATATACAAACACCTTTGCCTTCTTAGAGGGTCAAAGGTGTTTGAGAATGTATGTGAGGGACCAGTCTATATGATGGCCTCTCCCCTTTCACACAGGACCTGCAGCTGCTGTGTCTCAAATGCCCTCTGCATCGGAATGCTTGACTTACATCAGCTGCCATGCACAGCCTAGCAATGAACGCAGGGGAAAACCATTCTAAATTTCTGCATGAAGAAACAAAGGCCCAGTGAGGCTAGTGACTGATCCAACTCACAGCCAGGTGGTCATGGAGGAGGTGGGTCCTGAAGTCTACACCCTCCCTCGATGCCCTGAAGAGCTAAGAGCCCGAGGCTGTCTGAGTGGGAGGGGTTTGCATACCGGTTGTGTGGAGGGAGGATGGAATGTGAGAAGCCACTGGACCTAATGGGCCGTGGACCAGGAGGCTTTGCGTTTGATAATCTCGGGCCTGCTGCTGGCCAGGGACCATTTCGGCAGCAGCACAAGGCAGCCTCGTCTGTGTGCCAGCTGCTAGACCAGGTGTAATTAGGTGGGAAAGGGCCCGAAGCATCCGCATAGGCAAATCACAACCTTGCAATTAAGAAAAGCTACAAGGTAATGAAGCGTGAAGACGCCTGTGCCATGCTCACACTGGGGAACCACTCAGCCAGCACCGGGCTGCTCTGCAGCAGCTTGGATGCAGCCCCGAGGTAGGCACTGCCCAAGCCCGAGGAGAGCACCAGTCTCGGGACTCTTTTCCTCCTCCACAGCCCCGTCTGTTTCCATATTGAGCAAGGTGACCTGCTCCCTGGCACGCAGCACAGGGACTTTGGGATTTTTAAAGGAATTATGGTGGGAGCACACCATGCTTCACCAAATTCCTCTCTGTCAGAAGTACCGAGGGTGGGAAAATGAACCATAAAAAAACACATCTGGGATGATGTTTGCTATGAGCACAGAGCTGAGTGCCATGAGGCAAGGTGCGGGTGAGTGGGTTGGAGATTGTAATGCTGTGGTTACACAGCAATGCTCACCCCCCTCCGCCCCGCCCCCAGCCTCTGGATGAGAACAGTGCCCGTGAGCTCCCTGATACCCTCTGCTGTCTCACCCCTGGTTGCAACCCTGGTCTTTGGTGTCCAGGTAGGTGGCGATCCGGCTGCCGGAGGATTTCCTAGAAAGAGGCACAGATGGCCTGGGACAGCTCTGTGTAACCCCTGGAAGACGAGACTCTTACCCAGAAGTCTCTGGGACACGACCTGAATGAGTGAGGAGGCATGGAAGGGAATGTGTGTGAGAACAACATGCCAAGGTGTGGCTGCCTGGTCAACATTGCCGGGGGGGGGGGGGACAGGACGGTCCAGTTCCTCAGGTCACACACTGTCAAGGCAGTGGCATGTCAGTCACCACACATCAACTCCTTCGAATAAATGGAGTTGAGGACCTAGGACCTCACCCGGGACGGCGTGAGACTACCATTCAAGCAATCTGCAACTGCCCGCAGCTGTATGCTCAGGCACAGCAGCACTCTGCCACTAACAGTGGCTGTGCACACATCTGGGCCAAGCCTGACCTTTTGCTATGATGTCTCCTTCAGCTGTTCTTAATCCCATGTCTTATTTCTACCAACCACGACCGATGTCACCCACCTCCCGCCCTCTCCATCCCACTCCACTATTCAAGTCACGCTTCAAACTATCGTTTTCTTTTTAATTTTTAATCAGTCTGTGTTGAGAGAAAACAGGATTCGATCAAGCCTCCGGCCCTCGGTGCTCTATCAGCACAGTGATTTTTATGGATGAGAGTTTTGTTTATATTTGTCTACAACCCAGAGGAGGGATGGAAACGACACCACGGACCAACATGTATTTGAGGAGACCCTTCTGGACTCGAGGTTCTTTAAAAATCAATAGATTGCTTAGGCACAAGACCCATGAGACCCTCATAGAAATGCGGGATGGCAGGCAGGCAGGGCCGAAGGTCCCCCGAAAGCAAGAGAGCCGGGTGGCTTGGGGCTGGGAAGCCAGCCTTTGGACTTAGCAGGACAAAATAGAGAGCTTAGGGGCTGGGGGATGGTCACAAAAGATCGGATCTATGCTTTCTTCTTCCTCCAAACGCAGAATGTGTTTACAGAAACTTTCCATTTTGGAAAATAAAAGAATGGTTAAGTTTTAGGGTGGGGGCAACGTGACGGCAATGACCCACATAGGAAGGCATGAGCAGATAAACGTGCGAATGGCGTCTGCCAAATGCCCAAACCAAACATGACCAGGTTACTGGGTCCACCACAAGATGTATCTGAACACGTTCTCACCAGGTGTAAAGTCACAGGTCTATCCCACGCCACAGGTCCACTGCCAAACCACAAATACAAACACCGACGCACGTCTCCTGGGGACAGTACAGAGCATGGGAGGCTTGGCATGAAGAACTTTCCAGAAAGCGGAGTTGGCTTATTTTTCCTTTCCTTTCTCATTCAAACGGCCACATCCTGCTTTGATCAGTGGTCCCGGTGTAAAAGATGGTCTGAGTGTTACATAGAGTCTTTCCTTGGGAGCCCGTCCCTTACTAATAAGGGCAAAGAGAGGATCTGTTCCTGGGTTTGCAGGTCAACATGGGCTTTTTTTTTTACAGAGCCTGACCTGTCCAGATCTAAAGTCCCTAGACAGTTCAAAGCAGATTTTAAAAGCAAATGTATACAATGTGACATGCTTTCGGAGGAGCAGGGAGTGCTGAGAACAGAAGCAACAGGCTACGTGACTCCCCGGGATGTATGTGGCACTGTCTCACGCTCTGTAGCAAGAGACACTCAGCTCTGTCATGGGCATGAGGCAGAGAGAGTCCCCTCTGCCCTCTGTTTTGTGCAGGTCATTATAAACCCTTGAGTCTCATTTGAAAGCACCGCCATTGCTGTTGGCCGGACCCACAGTCCTGCTGGAGATGTATGGTATGAATCACTGTCCTCTTGTAGATGGATTAAAAGCACCCCCCTGGACCCCAAGCTCTGTCCTCCTGCGGCCTCTCTTCAAGGTTCAAGGCTCTTTTCCCCAGAGGGGACAGTGGGATTAACAGGACGTCACCAGGCTACGGATCCTCTTCCATGAGCGGGATCTCTGGAAAGCAAGAGATGGTTATTTGCTTAGTCTGACTGAAAGCTACATGGTTTGGAGTTACGAGCCTCATTAAAACAGCTCCATCCTAGAAATCAGCGAAGAAAGGAAAACATTAAGTTCCATGCCTCCATTAAAGGTCAAATAAAACAGCGTCCCTTCTCCCTGCCCCATACACCATCTATCCGCTAGAGAACAATTTGTGATTTTATATCCAGCTCATAAAAGATGATAATGTTAAACTTTCACCACAAGCCCTCATAGTTGCTTAGGCCAAGATGTTACCGTTTCGAGCGCAGAGAGGCAGGGTGGAGCACAGGAAGCACTCTGAGCGGGCCAGCAGGCCTGTTTCTACCCTGCTACTGCTGTATGCTGAAGCCACGCTGTATACTGAAGCCATGCTTTATAGAGCTGTGCTGGGCTTCCCACCCTGGGAAGTGGAGCCCTGATTACTCAGACACACTTTACTGTTCTCTCTTTACTGTGGGCTATGATCTCCTCCCCTTCCTCCATGACAAATGAACCTTTCACTGCACATGGGTAAAGTGACTTTTGTGCACACAGCACTTCTCTGGGGTCAGGTGGAGGTGTGTCACTCCACGGGTGAGGCTGGCAGCAGCTCACTCCACTGGCCTTCCTCAGGGCCCAAAGTGGGAAGGTAGGGGCCCAGTGTGCACGGTGGCATTGACCCAGAGAGGGAAGATAGGCACAGTGTGCATGGTGGTATTGAAGAACCAGTTTCCTTTAAGCCAGTTTTAGCAAATGTGCTGGGACTTGGTACACATCTCTGCCTGTGTGTGATGAGGTTCCCGAGTACCACTTTCAGGTCTTATTCAATTAAAGGACAAGAAGGCACCCTCCACCCCCATATCTTTGGCATCAAAATGGAGATACTGTCATCTCTTTAGGCTTCTAACTCCATGGCTTGGTGCTCTTTGGGGGGGGGGGGGCTCGTGAAATTTCTATTCCTGGAATCATTACTCACAGAATACAGATCATTCTTTGCCAACAACTGGCCTGTTGGTAGCCCTATAAGTAGAGAGAATGAGAAGCAATGCCAGTTGGGTAAGAAGCAGGCCCATAGCCTGACCCTGCACTGGGAGAGGAGGGGGGGGCGGGACGGGCTAGCCACAGCTTTGGAAACACTTACCATCTGCAATGTCGATGCCCGGGCTTGTGGATGCCACCTCCCCTGCCGTGCTTGAAATCGTGTCAGGGGTGTCTGGGGCAGGGCGGCTGCCACCCTGGCACATGGGGGGTGTATATAGATTCTGGAGCATCTCGGAGGAGCCCGAGGTACTGTCACAGGTTTCTGAATCCCCAGGGCCCGTGTCTGTGTCCCCGGAGCCGGGGTATGCTGGAGGGCTCTGGTCATCCACAGGTAAAGGACAGCCCTGGCCCACAGAGGCCAGGTACCCGGGGCCTAAGGCACTCGAGCTACCGTTCACGGCCTCATCGTAGGTTGGGAGCATGACAGGCACTCCATCCACTACCACGAAGTCGGGGTCACTGCTGGAACTCCTGGGAGGACCCCTGCGCAGAGGAAACAATGGAAGCATGTCAGGGTCTACACCACCCCAGGAGTGAGGCAGTGGGGAGAAACAGCCTCCTCCCTCCCCAGGTCCCTGGCATGTTTCTGCAGAGAGGTCTCCTGTTGATCAATCTCCATCTTAAGGAAGGACGGGGACACTAAGTGCCCAGAGAGGACAGCCAGCCTGTATTTACTAGGCGGCTTCTCTGTAAAAACAAAACAAAACTACCTCACTCATTTTTAGAGAGGTAGACGAAACAAAAGAGAAGATAGAAAAGGTGAGCTATTAATTTCCATCTCTGACTGTGCTGTGCCAGTTACGTAGTTTATGGCCACCTCAGACCCAGTACTGTGCCACGGACCAGGCTGAACGTACACAGTTGCTGTGAAGGTGTTTCAGGTGTCAGAGAAGCCAGGCTACCAGCCTGCCAGATGTTCTCTGTCTCGTGGATCATGTACACAGCTCCTGGCCTGGCCCCTGTGCCTGTTATCACTGTGAGCATGCAGGGCTGCACCTGACCCTATGTGATGGGGGTTACCAACATCTACATCTATCTGACCACCAGGCTCTGCTCTTGGCCGCAGAAGAGCCCAGAGCAGTAAGTAACTTAGAGCTTGATTCTTTCTGTTGGGGGAACTGGAGTTGGAAGCGGCGGCCAGAGAACGACACGGCCGGAAGAGGAAGTGATCTGTTTGGCTGTAATGGTGCCCCAAACTCTGAGTGCTTCTGGGGAAGGCACGTGAAATGTCTGGACGCGGCATCTGCGGGGGAGGGGGCGGCACCAGCCTGCGCTGTCTGTCCACTGACATGAGAGGGACAGCCTCAAGCCCACGGCTATTTGAAACATCTTGCAAAAGTTTAGGGGTGATGGCAGCTGCCTCTTGGCTCCACAGAGAGGCTAATGGAGGCAAGAGAAAAATCGAGGCCTGCACGACCTAGTAGGTAGGAGGCAGGACACAGGGAGAGCATGGCCCTGCTAGTGTATCTGGATACTCACTCCCCTCTGGGCAGTCCGTGGTCTCCCGTTAGCTTTTCTAGCTCACTAAGGACCTCCTCCTTGCTCCTTGCTTTTCAAGAGGTCAGATCAGAGCAGGCAGATACATCCATCTCCTTTCTCACCCTAACAGCCTATGCTCAGGCCACACTCCCCTCTGCATAGTCAAATCATGCGGTGTGACTTTGATACACTTGGATCTCAAACACTCGGGACCCGGAGAACACTGACATCTATCCTTGCAATGCCCCTGAGTACCTCATATTCTGTTTGGACAGATGACATCATTTCCCCTAAACAACTCGAGGGCATTGTAGAAGCATCAAGTGAGGCTTGAGAAGATTTCAAAAACACCCTAGAAGTCTGTATCTTGGAAAACTCTTCCATAATATTCATATATAAAAAAATAGCTTTGTGGGGCATTTGAAAGTCTGCTAATGCACCATAAATCACAGCTGAGAAGGCTAGACCACAAGTAGCAAGGGATCTCATAGCTGGGGAATAGATTAGTGTAGTGGTAAATCTGCCCAATTTAGGCATACAACTTATAAATATTATAACTGAGTTGTGTGTTTTTGCACAGGTATATTCGGGTTTGAGATTTACTACAACAAATTGGCGCCCAATGTGGGGCACAAACCCATGACCTGGGATTAAGAGAGTCCTATGCTCTACCAACTGAAGGGCCTGTCTCCACCATGGTGCTCTCTCCCTGACAGACTACTCAGACCCTTAAGCTCTACCCTCACCTGTGCTCTCTGCTGCACTGACCTGGGGGGGAAGTGGGCCTTGAACTTGGTCTGGAACATTCTGGCCAAGATGACAAGCAGTAACACTAGCAGCACGCTGGTGGCTGTGAACGCCACGATCTTCCACGTGGTCAGGAGGGTCTCGTGGGTGCTGGGCCACGTTTGTTCTGCCATGAGAGATAACAGAGCCAGGCATGAGGTGCATGTTCCTTTGGCGGTCATCTGGTACATGAGGTACCCATGGTATGCCTCTTGGGATTCAGGAGATATACCCTACCTCCAGTACAGCTGGTAAGTCATGTTAGGATCCATACAACACTAAAACCCATCTCTAGCATGGGTCCTTCTGGATTGGAGGCATACTGGCAGGTAATGCATGTGTAGACACTATTGTGGCTGTAGATGTACATGTTCATGTTGCAACCTGAGCCAGAGAACCTGGCACAGGACAAAGGAACAATGCTTCTGGGGAAGAGGGTGAAAGGTGCCCTTCTGCCCTGTTCTGGGCCTGTTCTGACATGGCCCAAAGCACTGTTCTTGGGTGAAGGATAGAGTTCGAAAGGGTTTTAAAGACCAAGGGTACATGGCCGCTCCTTGTCCATCCTTCCACCCTCTGTGGTATCTGCCAGATAAGCGAAGCAAGAACAGACCCTTACAGAACAGATTTCCATCCTTTTGCTCCTAGCACATCCCATTCCATGATGCCACTCAGTGGTCATTCTTTTAGACTCGGTGCCACTCCTCTTGCTGGCTGACATGACATCTGCATGCCTTCAGATATACAGCATTCATTGCATTGGATACGGCAGCATCCAAACACCACTGCTGGCTGGAGAGAGTGGGCAGACGTTGGAAGAACAGGGGAAGGGTGTGTGCTAATGCCAGGTCTCCTTCATGGGGCCTCTTCCCCGGGTGTGCTGGGATGGGTGGCAAAGATGGCTTGCCATCTTACATCATTTACTCTGAGTCAGTGGAGCAAGGACATAGTCTCCATTTGTGTGAAGTCAGTTCTTGCCCACAAAAATATTATTCGGAGAGAAGGGTGGGGTCACGCACGACTCAGGTTCCATGTACATATTTCTGGTTACACCTATGGGGGGTTGTATCCTTGCCAGTGAGTGGCACCATGGCTGGGAGAAGCTGAATTTCCCCATGGGTGCCAGGGCTATGGTTCCCTCTGTAAGTATTTCCGATGCTCTGTACAAAGCCTAGAATCTCTTCACGGAGGCCACCCATGCCCATAATGGTCAATTTCTACAACCTGGTCCTGAGGCTCGTGATAGGACGGGAGTGGATACCATTCAGGACATAGTGTGATCACAGCTTGAAGGCCGCCCCCAAAGGACCAGCCTCCCCCTAAGGGTGCGGCCTCCCCTAAGTCTCACCTGATTTGATGCAGTAGACTTGGTAGGAAGGAAACCACTCTCCATACTGGCAGGTGATGTACTTGTAGTCACTGGTGAGGCTGTAGCCAGGATCGCAGTAGAACTCCACCACAGTCCCGTGGTTGTAGCGCTCACAAGGCCTTGGGTGGCAGATGAAGTCTCCGTGGCTCACCATAGGAGGCAGTGGACAGACTTGGGCAGTTGGGGGGAATAAAAGTTTCAGTACCACAGGCTCCAGGGCGGGAGTCATCCAGGCACAACACAGGCGTGGGCCAACTGCAACTACTTCAGGACGCACTTAACACTCAGAACACGGGGTGAAGGCACAGGCTAGAGACAGCCCATGTTTCCACGGGAGGTCAGTGGAAGCCTGCTGGGATATTCTGAGCAGGAATGTCATGTGTTGTAAAGTACAGAGTAAACGAGGCTCAACTTACAATGAGGAGCGTACGCCTGTTTAGTAAAGAGCACTAAGCTATTCTATTAATAATGCATGCTATTATATGCCAGGCAACCTCGTAAATAACATTAAGATATTTGTGGACAAAAATCTTCACCCAATGGCACAGTGGTGCCAAGTCTGCTTCCGTTACCAAAGCAGTGTTCTGGAACTGTTTACATTGGGGGTCTGTGGTCCCACCTCACCCTCATGTCCTGCTGGGGTTTGGCCAGTGACAAGCATGCAGGGATTCTCCCACTTCAGTTTGCAGACTTAGCCTTGGCCCCCTCGCACACTGATGCCGCCAGAGTAATGGAAGGAAGAATTAAAAGCCTGAAGTCCCGGTGTTCTGTCAACACTCTGTGCGACCTTAAACGAGTCCCTGAACCCTCGGGAAGGCCCTGTCTCCTCCTCCATCTTACTCTGCTCCTGATGATGGATAAGGGTTTTCTGAGCCATGTTGTGTGATGTTAGGGGAAGAAGGTGGCTTCCGGTCTCCCACCCTGAGATCACGCCTGGGCTGCAAGTGTAGATCTGTCTACATTTCTGACGGTGGATAGTTTTAATGCAGCTTTCTGTTTACCCGTCTCACGCCACAAAGAGACCTTCTGTCTGCAGGACTCAGAACTGAACAGCATGTCACTCAAACAGTCTCCAGGAAATAACCAAGCCGCAGTCTACCGATGCCTGGCACTCAGACCACACCTCAGAAACCATTTAAAAAGGCTAAAACCCAAGACAGACAAATCAAAAAGCAAGTCAACTTTAGTGACCCTTCCTAGGAGTAACCAATACTCTGTATGGTGTACAAGCCCCCGGTACTACCCACCACACCTCATATTGGCCAAAGTTTTCAGAAAGCATGTGGTGGTACACCCTATGATGTGTGTTCCTCTGGCTGGATGACGAGATGGAGGTGGCCCCAAGACATGCCCCTATCTCTAATCCTGCAAAGAATGGTGCAATGTAGATCTTACCAGCTCTCTTGAAGATGAGGGGACAGGCTAAGAGAAGCTGTAAGTGAATGAGAGGGAGCTGAGGCTTGCTAAACATAGGTACAGAACTGAACTCGGACGGGATAACCCAGCAGCGGAGGATCCCAAGCCAGTCCTTCTCATCTCAGCGTCCTCATGAAAGCCAGGCATGTCTGGGGACTGTCCTTGGGGACCCTGCTAAGGTTCAGTAATAGTGTAATCGCGGTTCAGTGGCTGGGCAGGACCTGAGCATCAAGGGAACTCAATGAGGAAGTAAGAGAAATGGCAAAGGCAACCAGGAAGTTTCAAGGTTATAAACAGCAGGCCACTGCCGCTGGCAGGTTGGAAGAAGGGGTTATTGGGGGTCCAAGTAGAAAGCAGGACAGTCGAGGTCGATCGTGGAGAAGCAGGAGCTAAAGCAACTACCTCCAGGGCAGAGAGAATGGGGGGGGGGGACATTGGAAGCAGCTTCCTGCAGGGACTCTAGGAAGTCAGGTCTGTGGCAGGAAGCCTACCTGGAACACAGCGTGTGCGGGGAAAGACCCAGAGGTGGATCTGAGGCCCAAGGTGTGCGCAGTTAAATGGTGGCTGATGAGAGGATCCTCCAGGTAGGTACTGGAAAAATCGGAGTCTGAGTTCTGGCTTTAACACTGAGGAGCTTTATGCTGCCTAGGGGTGTCCCCTCGGCTGGCACATACCCTCTTTTCCACTGCCCACACCATGGCACAAGGATCCCATGCACTGCTATATCTGTATCCACAAAGGGCTCTGTCCAGACTGGCTGTCATGGGTGCTCAGGAGGTAGTAAATAAGATGGCGGCCAAGAATGGCTGGTGACCGGGAAGGACAGAGAAAGGGAATCCACAACGTTCACACCTCGGAGAACTCCAGAGATGCGACAGAATGGGTTCCTCCTTTGTGTAGTCTGTCCTCCGTGTCCCTGTCTCACCACTGGTCCTCATGAGGCCAATTGGAAGGGTACCCAGCTGGCCTCTAGTGCTGACAGGCCCAACTGTCTGCCCAAGGGACCGTAATGCCTGTGTTGCTGCGAGTGCTGTACATTCGGGGAGACCCTTCCATGGGCAAAGGTATAAGAAGAGTCTGTCTACCAACTGATGAACAGATAAAGGAAATGTGATACAAACCATGGACTATCACTCAATATCACTCAGACTTTAAAAGGGAGAACTCTGCCATTTTCAAAAACATGGATGAACATCAAAAGTATTATGCTAACTGTAATACACCAGAGATGGAAAACTCTGTGGTTGTGAACTCTCCAGTATGTGGAATGAAAATAACTTGTTTGTTTGGTACATAAAGGGGACTGGGGGTCTGCTGTACAGCCTGGGAGTTACCCAGGCTGAATAAATGCTAAGCCACGTTGTTAAAATCAGCCAAAAGTAGACCTCAGCTCTCACCTCTGGTCAAAGGCAGCTATGGGGAGATGAGAATGGTCACAGCTCAGCTCTAGTAAAAGTCTCGCCATGGAGGTAGACACCCATATGTATGAAACTGATGAGGGGAAAAAAAGCGACACCATGCAGCAAGGTGTTCCTGCTCAGTCAGCTTTCTGAGAAAGCTCCCAAGGGACACCATAGGGTTGGAAAATTACCAGACTGGGTCTCAAAGGCTGCAACACCTCATGAGGAAAGCCCAACATTGACGTGTGTAAGTGGCTATGAGCAGGGTTTCCCCTCACTTGGCTTGAAGAACTGTTGAAATCAACCCCCAGGCAAACAAACTCAAGATACTCTTAAGAATGGCTTCCCCCCAACCCCCCCGTACAACCAGTCAGTGTGGTGCAGTTGGCCACATCTGGGTTCAAGCCCTTGCTCTACCAACCACTGATGATGGGAAACCCCTGTGCTTTGGGGCACCGGGCAGCTAGCGTGACACTTCACGGAGAATCAGTCACTAATGATGGGTTGTTGGAGGATCAGAAGCTCTCTGCACTGCCCTGCAGAGAGGTTCTGACTAAGTAATGGTCATCAGCTTCACCAGTGTTCAGGCTCACTGGAATTCTGCTGCGTCCATCCATCCATCCATCTCAGGGTGGGCATTGCTGAGATCTCATGTCTGCTCCTTACACAGTGAGAAATGCCAAGAAACACCAGAGCAGCACCAAACCCTTGGAGGATGGACCCCCACGTTTCTTCAGAGACCAGTGGTTGTCACTAGTGGTGGTGGCAGTTTATGTTCTGTCATGATCGGCATGTGATGGAGACGTGCTCCCTCTAAGGGGAAAAATCTACCTGCACACTTTGGATCGTTCTAACAGCTGCACTTGCAAACACCATTAGCTTCGCTGTTGAGGAAACCTTCATGTGAGTAGCTTGGGGTGCAGGGTGAGGTTGGAGGGAAGCAACCAAAGTATTAATTATAAACTTGCTGGGTTGGGGAGATGGCTCAGTCAGTGAAGTGCTTGCCATGAAAGCCTGAGATTGAAAATGGGGACCCAGCAAGCCTGAATTTGATACCCAGGAAAAATATCTACATTAAAGCCAGGTGTGTTGTGCACATTTGTAATCCCAGTGCTGGGATAGTTGGAGATGGGTGGATCCTGGGGGCTCACTGACAATCAGTTTGGCACAGATGTCAAGTTCCAGGCCAGTGAGAGGCCCAATCTCAAAATTCAGGGATGAGAGCTAGAGAGATGGCTCAGCAGTTAAGAGCACTGACTGCTCCTTCAGAGGCCCTGAATTCAATTCCCAGCAATCGCATGGTGGCTCACAACCATTTGTAATGAAATCTGACACTCTCTTCTGGTGTGTCTGAAGACAACTACAGTTTTATATAC
This sequence comes from Montemys delectorum, assembly GCA_019843815.1. NCBI lineage: Eukaryota > Metazoa > Chordata > Mammalia > Rodentia > Muridae > Montemys > Montemys delectorum. The sequence goes on along the minus strand of JADRCD010211187.1, from coordinate 33,287 downwards.
ATAAAATAAATAAAATCTTTAAAAAAAAAATCAGGGTTGAAATCATCCTGAAGAATGACAACTCTGGCCTACACAGGCAGGCACACATGCACACATGTACGTATTCCCAGAAGCATGCACATACATACATACATACATACGTACGTACATACATACATATATATACATACATATCAGAAAAGTTATAAATGTAAAGCTTATTTCAAAATCCTAATATGGGACTCAAGGGACTCTCACTATCACCTAACACTGCCCCCACCATGACACTCTATGTCGTCTTCCCCACAGCCTTACAAAGGCAGCCTTACACACACTTGCTCACACAGTGACTCGGCACAGGGCAAACAGCCTGCTTCCAGGGCCACGTGTTGAGCATCCGTGTGGATCCGTGTGCTCTGAGAGAGACCCTGTGGCTTTGCACCATGGTTTCAACTCAACACTCTTTCTGCCCCTGACTCAGAGCCCCTCAGCTACGAGCTCTCAGCGAGAGCGGTGGGTGGCAAGAACGAAGAGTGGGTCCTCTGCAACTTTAGTTTTTAAAGCATTTCTTTTGACTCGAGAGAAGATCCCCAGCAGTTACTGCTTTCCAGAGGACTGCGAGCCTGCATGTCAGAGTGTTACAGGGAGAATCCGAGCGAGGCTCGGCCGAGGCTCAGCCAGGAGTGGATCTTAGTTACAGTCTCCCAGGTGTCACTGCTTTGCTCCTCATTTGCCATTCGCTGGACAGAGGGTTATGTCTCCTTGCAGAGCAGGGGAAGTTCCTACCTGCCAAATGGTTGTAGACTAGCTTTCTATCAGTTGGCTCACAGAACTTGACAGAGGTGAGCTAGGTGGGGCAGAAGAGAGGAGAAAAGAGACAGGGACCAGAGAACACAGTCTGCCCTGTGCTGGATACCAATGGCCGGAGCTGGAGCGGGACAAGCAAGCTGGAGGCCTGCCATCGGACCCCAGTCTCCCAAGCAAGGGCCACTTTTCTCCCCATCCTGCCTCTTGGGAATTCCCCTGCTGGTTCTCTTCCTTGCTGCCAAGGTCTGTTCTCACTGTGCACCCCCAACTCTCCCCTCTCCTTGGATAAAAGTACAACAAAGACCCCACAGCCTTCCTGGGCCCTTTGTGCATTCTGTATGACCACACACATTTCTCTACTTAGACAATCCGTCATCAGTCTGGTGAAAATCCCATTTACTACAGCGAATGCTTTTCTATCCATTGTTGGGTTTCAGTTTGCTGATATTTTGTTGTGGATTTCATACAGCATCCCTATCTGGTCTGGGTGTTAGGACCGTGCTGGGCACTCAGAATGAGTTAGGCACTATTCCGTTTGCCTCTTTCCCCTTCTCAGCTCCCCATCTATCAAGCAAGAGAAACAATACACACTCACTAGAGTTTAATGAGGATTACACGGGGGGGGGGGGCGGGGGGGGGAGGGCAAGGGCTCTGAGCAAGGAGCTTGCTAATGAGAGGATCACACCAGAGGCTTGTTTTCACAGTTAAGAGCGAGAGACCCACAGCCCGATTACAGGTGAAGCTGCTGGAGATTTTAGGACCAAGAAGGAAGTCTGCTGGCTGTGTGGGATTTCTCCACCTTGGCTGCCTCTCTGCGTCAGAAGGGATGCTAGCCATGGCGGTCCCCTCCCCAAACACTGGCCAATGCAAGTTCCAATTAAGGGTAAGTTAGAGTGCTCGCCCTCACCTCCCACCCCGAGCCCCACTGCATGCTCCACACAAAGGACACACAAACCACAGGCCTGCTCGCCTTTGGCTCCATCCTGGTGCACACTGGTTCTGTAGTCATTCCTGTGTGGATGTATGAAGGCCCTTCCAGGGGACGAGGCTCAGCTGCCTCACTCTCAGGAGACTGACACAGTTCATAAGCCTAAACAGTTTGAGGAAGCAGGAATGGGCTTCCTGGCAGTCCTGGTTAGCTCCTGGGAGATAAATGACCCTATTCTCTGGGACTTTCTGTGAGACATTCGGCCTCCATATACCAGCATCTCCTCTCACCAAATGGAACGGAAGGAACAGGCCCATGTTCTGACCTCTTGGTCTTCAGCATGGGATATGATTGAGAGGTTTGTGGAGCCTCTAAGAGATGAAGCTTAGCTGTTGGGGGCAGGACATTGAGGAAAGACCTTTAGAGGCAATAGCTGCCCCCTAGTTCTGGTCTGTTCTCTGGCTTCTGGTCCGTGACGATCTGAACCAGCCACTGCTGCCCACTCCCGTCATGCCTTCCCAACACGGTGGTCTGAAACCTTTGTGAAGCTAGGAGACAAAATAAGCCAACCCCCCGCCCCTCCACCCTTAAGTCGCTTCTCTCAGCTGCTTTGGATACAGTGATGTGTAAGAAGCTAGCCCAGCACCCCTTCCATCCCTCCTCTGATTTCTTTCCACAGATGATTTTCTGCTTCTTTCATAGTGCGCATGGCTCGAGGGTCTCTTCAAGGCCAGGCAGCAAATGCCACAGTCAAGTAATACTGTGGTAGTATTAGAAGCAGGGCCCATGTGGTCGCCACTCTCCCTATGTGGGCCAAATGGACCTAAGTCACTTCTCCCTCTCCTGTGTGCATCAGGCCTAAACCCTCATCATCTGAGCTCAAGGAAGGCGAACTAATTCAAGCAAAATTAAGTGGAAGAGAACGCTAGTGCATGTTCTAAGCACAGGCTTTTCAGGGTTAATGGTGGGGCCTAGAGATGTGAAAAACCTGCTCTGGGTTTGCTGGATTCTTCATTTTCTTATCTCCGGATGTTGATGACATTCTTTAACTTGTTTTTTAAAAGTCATTTATTTAACATGCCTCTCTACTCCCCCTTTCCCCCAAGTGAAATGGAAATACATCCTGCCTTCAGATAGTAAACTATGTGATCCATGGTGATTGCTGTGGCTGGGGAAGCCATCTTCTTATCTGCTCAAATAAATTTTAGTACCGCGTGTTCATATACTTGAAGGAGCCAGGATGAAGCTCCAGCCTGCACACCTCTCTAGGGAGCTTGGCACCCATGACTGTCGGAAGCTGAAGTTCTTTTGTGTGTAGTGAGATCTTGAATGTATGCTGGAACCGGACATGTATCCGACCAACGCCAGGCAAAAATGGCTAAGAGGCTGATGGCCAGATATGGTGTTCTGTAATGGACATGGGTTGTGTACACAGGGAACTGGGGGGCTCTGGGGATCCTCCAGACACAGGAGGAGGACAGGAAAGGAGAGGCAGAACTTCCATGAAGGTTTGTGTGGTGGTCTGAATAAGAATGACCCTTATAGGCTCATATATTTGGATGTGTAGTAATCAGGGAGTGGCACTACTTGGGAGGGATGAGGAGGTGTGGTCTTGTTGGAGGAAAAGTATTACTGGGGGTAGGCTTTAAAGTTTCAAAAGCTGGAGCCAGGCCCAATGGCTTTCTCTCTTCTGACTGCCTGTGGATCAGGATACAGAATTCTCAATTACTTCTCCAGCACCATGTCTGCCTGCATCCTGCCATGTTCCCTGCCATGATGACAATGAAGTAATCCTCTGAAACTGTAAGCCAGCCCCAATTAAATGCTTTCCTTTTAAAGAGTTGCCTTGATCATGGTGTGTCTTCCCAGCAACAGAACACTGACCAAGACAGCAAATATGACCAGTTAAAGACCAGTGTGAGCAAGGAGTAAGGAACATGAGAACAGGAGCAGGAGGAGAGGGAAGCTGTGGGGGGTGCAGTCTCTGCCAGGGGAAGGTAGGTCCTATGGGGGCATCACTGACATCTCTGCTCCTTCATGGATAATGCAGGACACCCCAATGAGTTCAGCCCCACCTTGACAGTACAGATTAGATTCCAATACTGGGAACTTGGGGGCTACAATCTTCTGGAGATTTGGGGGTGTGGCTAGGCTATACAGCCATGTCTAATGGAAGAATCACTTTCTTCTCAGGTGTGATAGAAATTACCCATGAGAGAAGCAGCAACGGATTGATCTGTTATACTTGGTAAGAGTTCTCTTCTGGGATCACCGGGAGGCAGTGGAGAAGGTTTTGTAGTACGGTGGAGTCCAAGGACCTGTTTAAATCAGCTATTCAGGGAAGCCCTAAGGAGATGGCCTTTAGGCTGAGATCCAGAACAGCTCTGTCCCTGGTGGGGTCTCAGATCAGAACCTGAGCAGCAGCTGTTTGCTAAGAGTTTACAACAAAATACTTAGGAAATTCGACTTGCCCTTGTTGCAAAGCATGAGTGGTTTTAACTTCTCTGTATTTAAATGTAACCCAACAACAGTTGGATCTAACCATGAAAGACGGGCCCTGTGTTACACAGCTTTGCCTCTCCTTCTCTTTCAAGAATCCATGTCCACCACAGATTATGTAAGTGTGGGTCTGCAATGTACTGTAAATGACCAGGAAAACACACGGTTCTTTGGCTATTGAGATAGATGCTGGTCTCATTACAGAGGCATTTGTATCAGTTACTCGTCTGCTGGTGTGATCAAACTCCAGGGACAAGGTGACTTGCAGAAGGAAGGGTTTATTGGTGATGAGAGTCCATCATGGTGGGGAAGCCTGGCAGCAGGGGCAGGGAGTTGAGAGCTCATATTCTCAATGACAAACACAAAGCAGAGAGGGGCAAACTGAACATGAGGCAAGGCTATAAACACCCAAAGCCCACTCTCAGTGACATACTTCCTCCAGCAAGTACACATTCTTAACTTCCCCAAACAGCACCACCAACCAAAGACCAAGTGTTCAACCATCTCAGCCTATGGAGGGCATTCTCATCCAAACTACGGCAGTATCCATAGCTTTATGAGGCAGAAAGGCCTGGAATAGCTCAGCCAAGAAGAGCTGGGGAAGAGAATGTGCTGGGCAGAGGGCATGGCACTCTGAAGGTAAGTCAGAGGCACTGACCCGGAGCCTGGATGGCACCATATACAACAGGAGAGGGAGGGCTGCGTAGCAACCAGTGGAGACAGGTGTTCAGTGCATGTGTGGTCCGTAGCTCCATGGTAAAAAGTTGGGATTCTGTCAGAAATGTGAAGGGAAGCTGTGAAGAGCAAGCACTGGCACAGCCTTAAGTGCCAGGCTTGGTTTCTCTGGGTATGGCTGGCAGTTGGGGGATAGCACAGACCTGCAGAGTTATTAGGTTGGGTTTGTCATGACCTGTTCAGACGATGGCAGCTTGGATTTTGACAGTGATAGCCAGCATGCTGGGAAGGAGAGAGGTAGAATGTCTTTAGGACATTCTAGTTCTATTTCTATGACAAGGTTTTGATAGATGGATTTGGGGGCCCCTGGGAGAAGAGTCAAGGACAATGGCCAGATTTTGGATCTGGCCTGATGGTGGGGTCATTCACACACACTAGGTAGTTGATCTGTGGGAAAGAGTGGTAGTGAGTTCAGCTTTGTTCTGGTTAGACTGGAGCTGCCAGTGAGTGGCAGTCAGGCATCTGGAGAAATGTCTGGGATACACTTAAAGCTCAGCAGTCATAAAAAGATAGTCTTTCTGACCATGGTCCGCGGCATGTACAAGAAAGGAGAGAAAGGGTCCTAAGTCCAAATGCAGAGACATCAGGGGGAGCAAAAGGACAAACAGAGCATGTTCTCTTGTTTCACAGAGAGAAGGAGGACTATGAGGAAGAGTGAGTGCTCCCTATGAACTGAGAAGAGAGAGTGTGGCCATGGGTTAGGAAGAGAAGTGTGGCTATGGGTTTGCTGGCCATGAGTTAGGAAGAGGAGAATGGCCATGGGCTAGGCAGAGAAATGTGCCCATGGTTTAAGAAGAGAAGCGTGGTCATGGGTTAGGAAGAGAAGCGTGGTCATAGGTTAGGAAGAAAAGCGTGGCTGTGGATTTGGCTACATGGAAAGCACCTTGAAACTTGGCGGTAGAACTACATCCATTTGGAGAGAGCAAAGTCAATGGTGTGGGAGAAGTAGTCTGCTGCAGAGAGGCAGTGAACGGAGTAGCTGGAGAGTCCAAAGAGGAGGACCCCATCAGAGTTCTTGGACCTTGTCTGTGTGGATATATGTTGCTGGGAGTGGTCCAGCAAGGTGGACAACTGGTGATACAGGTAGAGGGACTGGAGGGGGATGGCTGTGAAGGGGTGAGAGGGGAAAGGATCACTTATGAGCAGGGCCACTTGCTTCGGAGGCAGAACTGGATCTAGGCAAAGGCACAATAGCTCCAAGGCCAGGGGAGTAGAGAGATGGACGGCACTCTGTAAAGACTCCTAGTTTCTGAGAGAAGTATGAAGATTGTGTATTATTTATCATAGTCCTTGAACCGTTTATGTATTTCAATCCATGCAAAAGAGGACAATAAACTTTAAAAATAGACTAGGCACCTCATTAATATTCACAGAGGCAGGAGGGGTAATGAGCGCAGAACACTGTAACCTCTACTCTACAGTGTTTTAAAACTCTTCCAGGCCATGAGCATAGAATGCGTTCACTGATCATTACCTTCTCACTTGTCCTAAGGGCTCACACAGTCCCCGTGTTCTTCACGGAGGGAAGAGCTTAGATCATGTAGCCACATCTGCCCCACATGGTTAGTGTAAGAGGTTGCTTGCTTCCCACCACCAGCCACACTGCTCTCTTATTTCTGAGTATTCCAACAGCCTGCATTGCCCATGGCTCTGTGTCTGTCTAGGGTCTAGTCAATAAGACTGTGACTATTAGAAGTAACACACAGCAGCAACTGGTACCACGAGTCTAGGCTAGACCCAGGAGTCTCTTCCATATTTTCTAGAATAGGAGTGATTTCCCAGAGGGATCTGAAGCTATAACTCGAGACAGTGGAGCCCATGGACCTTGTGAGGAGAGTCAGCACACCGCGCTGCGATATCAACTTCTGTTTTGTTTTCACCACAACCCTTTACGAACGTTCTCACAGCCCAGCTTTACCTTATACTTGGCATGAGGTGTAAGTAACAGATGTGAGTCCTGCTATGTCGAGTAGCATGCTGTGCCTTCTTAATGCATCCGTCTCTGTTATCGCAGCCGGCATGTGCTCTTACTGCTGTAGTAGAGCTGTATTTGAACGGTGTCTTAATGCTTTAAGCCAGTGGTTCCTCAGCCCAGACCACATATTAGAATCACTCAGGGAACTCTCTGCCTAATTGGTCAGGGCTGGGTCTTGGCCTTGGCTCGCTCTTAAGAGTTCCCTGAGAAATTCTAATGGGCAATCCAAGTTAGGATGCCCTGCTCTGTGCAGTTGTGATAGACGGTTGGGGAAAACCGATCTCCCTTTACCCACCAGCTGCTGGGGGCAGGCTTAGCATCTTCGGCATAGCTGGTATGTGAACTACATTGCCCTAGTATCTGGTCTGGTCTTGACCTTTGACTAAGCCCTTACTATGGGGAACTGGAACCCACGGATCAGCAAGCAGCTTTGGATGAGCTAGGAGTTTAGAAGGGCAGACTCCAGACATGCCCTAATTTACTGGATCACAAATTTTGTGTTAGAGAAATGCCCTGGTGAGGCACACTCACAATGAAGTTAGGCTCAGGAGACTTTGTAGATGAGCCTAGGGGTAAGAAGCAAAGAAGTTGGTTCTTAAGCCATAATCTGACCTTGAACTGCAAGGCATGGTGTAAAAAGATCCATGATTCTCTGTGTTGACCTCACCTTCAGGAAGTCCACCATACCATGTCTATCATTCTGCAAGGGGTTATGGTTTCAGGTAGATATGTCCAGAATCACTTAAATTCTGTCCCTCAGATCTGTAGGCCTGTAGTGGTTAAAACTGTCATTGTGTCAGTTGCCCCTAGGCCGATTCAAGTTCAGGTAATGAATCCAGGAAGCTTTATAGACCCCTGCATGCCAGAGTCATAGCTGTTTCCAAGACGGCACCTGAAAACCTTGCTTTTAGCTCAGAGAAAACCAATAAACGTTACACAGCACACTGCACTTCCGACTTTTGTTGTAACAACACAGAACACCGATAAATGTGGCCACCCAAGTAAGCAAACAATCATGCGTCGGGCTCTGCTTGTTTCCAGGCTAGGTAGAAAACGATGTTCACCTGCTCTGAGATACACCGACGGATGATGTTCAAGATCAATATGACCCAGTAGTCCCCAGGGAGGGGCTGTGATCTGCTCTGTAGCTCAGAGTCATGGCAATGGGGTGTTCCTGAAGAAATACAGCAGACAGCTGTTGACAGCTGTTAGACTTCAGGGTAAAAACAAAAACAAAAAGAGGCTTCACATAAGCAAAGTGCCTGGTGCCACAGCTGCATAGAAGCCATGGAAGAGCGCACAGGTGAGGCGGCTGGTGTGAGCCTGCGATTCACTGACAGCCTTTGCAGTAGGGAAGATGGGCTGGGATCAGAAGTTAACGTGTGGTTCTGTGCTCTAAAGGATGCAACTGTTCCCTGGAATGACAGGAGCCCCAAGCTTAGCTGAGAATACACTGTGGTGCTCTGAAGTCTGGGCTCGCTCCCTTTTCAACACATAACCTGCTACAGTTGGAACTTCCGGTGGCAATCACAACTTCGTTATTTCTTTAAGAGAAATCAGGGGCTCGAGATGAAAGGGAGGCATGTGCTCCACAAGGTAGACCAGAAGGCTCTCATGTAAGAGAGCGCTTGTCACTTGCCTTTTCTCCCTCTCTCTGCAACTCACAAAGGCCTGCGCCACCAGAGACCATGCAAGGTTCAAGGTGGCTAGGATAGCCTGGTGATTCTTAAACTCTCCCTCCACAGTCTAGACTACAGTGGCACAAAAATAAATTAGTGTGGATGTTCTGAATCTCAAGATTTTTGTTTGTTTGTTTGTTTGTTTGTTTGTTTTTTAAAACAGACTCATTGTATAGGCAAGATACAATCTCTCTCTCTTTCTCTCTCTCTCTCTCTCTCTCTCTCTCTCTCTCCCTCCCTCCCTCTCTCCCTCTCCTCCCCCTCTCCTCTTCTCTCTGGATTTCCCTTAATTACAATAGAAATTTTGCTTAAAAGCACAGAACAGTGAACATTTTAATGGCTCAGTGTTACAAGGTTTCCAACAGGACCCTAATAGCTAAGTATTCCTCGTTGGTTATTTCATTTTTAAGTGCAGTTTCTTAAATTAAAGAAAAAAAAAAAACAGAAATAGTTCTGTACTTGAGGGGAACACAAGATTAAGTATTACAACTGTATAGCCAAATTAAATCTAGCACCTTTAAAATAAATACTAATAGCCCCCTTCATAAGTGTGAACGCACCAATGGGTGAAATATTGCCCACCAGTACCGAACAATTAACGGCAGCATTTGAACACTGGACACCGAATCTTGTAAACCCACAGCTGCATGCATACTGAACATGTCTGGTTTATCCTCCAACACCCAGGGCTGAAAAGAGATCTGGCTGAGTCTCTTAGGTTCCCAATCTGAAAAGTGATCACAAGCTTTAGGCCATAGGCGAGACAGACATGAGTCTGTCTGAGTCAGACAGAGTTCTTTTGACGGACACACTGGTACGGTTTCCAGTCCAACCCAGAGCATCCGAGGCCAAGGGAACACATGAATACAGGCTAAGGATGTAACTTTGACTCAACTGCAGCTATTCATAGACAGTGCCAGAGGCAGGTGAGAAACCAGAGCCTAAGTTACCCACAGTGGACACACCGGACAACGGCTTTGCAATCAGGGTAACCTAGGGCAACTCAGTATAGGGGAAAAATGTGGTGTCTGTTTTATTTTCACATTTGCTTATTTGTGTGTGGAGGGCAGAGAGCGACTTTCGAGAGTCAGTTGTTTTCCTTCAGCCACGTGAGTTCCAGGCATTAAATTCAGATCATCAGGCTTGGCAGCAAGTATCTGTACCCATGGGACATCTTGCTGTCCCCTGTGTTAGTTACTCTTAACGCACTGTGGCAGACAGGCTGGAAGCAGGAGATGTCTATATGCTAAGCCTCCCTCTTACTGTTTCAAGCATTAACGTCAGTCTGCCCCGGGGTTGGTTCTATGGCCACTCACAGGGCCACTGCGCTTGCCCCCATCCTTATAAGGAACCTCGGAGCCTCAAGCCTTACTTTTAACAAGTACAGCCAAATGAAAAGCTACACTGAGAAGCAGGCTCTGCAGGCAGTCATCGATGTTAAGAGAGGCATCACCCATCACTGCTAGGTGCTTTTCTAACCCCTCAGCATTTGTCAGGTGCCAGGATCAAAGATCACATCCTACCAGGAGGCTCCACCTTCTGGTTTCACCTTTCCCAGGACCCACAAAGCCCTCAGCTCTCATCTTAGTCTCACAGGCTGAGCCTTTTTTTTTTTTTTTTTTTTTTGCTTAAAAATGGGCAATTTCTTATTCCGATCTTATAGAAAGCCCTAGCAGATGAGGAGATAGTATCCAGAGGCAGCTGTTGGTTCTGTGCGAGTATGTGTACATGTGTGCCCACATACTGTTGGATGTGGTTGCAAGTCATGCATAGCCAATGGCTACATCTCAGCCTATGGGCAGCGTTCCTAAGACTCGGGATAGCATTAAGTGTAACCAGTGTTTCCTGCAAGAAAAGGCACATGCTATTCTGTGAAAAGCACCATTGTGACATACGAACAAGTGCTGAGAGGAAGGGTAGAAAAGAGGCAGGCGGGAGTGAGAACGGGAAGAGTGCCCTGTCTGCAAACAAGCAAACAAAGGTTGGGAAGGACAGAGAGCCAGTCCAGAGCCTGTTGCACAAGCTGAAGTGCAGAGCCCACATGGCCAGGGGGCACTGAGAGGTAGAGTTTTCGGGTGTGATTTGGATGCTGTCAAAAGGTGCTGTCTCACAAGGCAAGGTGCCCAGGGACCCCAGACCACTCTGCCAGGCTGGCACGGCCCCAGTGTGATGCAGGGGATTGACTGCTGTCTGTGTTGTACCTGACTGCAAGAGGTTTTATTGCTATGAAATACAAGCCCTCCTACTTCCCAGAGAGGAAAGGAGGAAATAAATCCTGCCCCGAGCAGGGGGTGGAGGAGATCCTAGGGTTTAAGGGCAAAGACGGAGGAGTTCCCACTTGCAGTGGCCAGCTATATCCCGAGCATAAGGGAGTCGCTCCTCCTGTGACGAGCTCAAAGCACCGGCCACAGTCGGTGATTCTCTCTGCTTCTTCGAGGATGCTTAAGCCTTCCAAAACAAAGGCTTGCTCCTCCGTGAGGCAGTGTGAAGGCTTCCACGGGGACATATATGGTGAGGACCCAGGATCCAGTGAAGGAATCATTTCGTGCATCTGCCTCAAACAAGTACCCCAGGACAAGTGGCCTAGCAGGTGAGCGTGGATGGACAGGGCCTGTGGGGAGGCAGACTCTGGCCTGGTAGGTGGGGGGTGATTTTTCTTTGGGGGGGTGTCTCTTTATGGAGGAAGAATCACCTGTCCTGTTCCTTTGGCCTTAGTTGAAATTTCTCCCCTAAATGAAGTTTAAAAAGAAGAACCATTTCATTGTCAAAGTCCAGGAGACATGAACATGGGTGGACTCATTCCCAACAAGAATAAAGGAAAGACAGGAGACAAGACAGGCCCTGCCAAGGGACCTGATCCATTGAATGGTGAGTCTGCGGGGAATAGGAGGAAGGAGAGCTTTGATCCTGTTTTTGAAGTGGGATACTAGTGAGAGATGAGGCTAGAAATGATCAGCAGCAAAGCCTTAGGTCTTCCTGAAAAATAGGGGAAAAAAAAAATCTGGCTTTTTGGGACAGGGAGGGGCATGCCTGCGTGCCTGTCTGTGCACCACATGCATGCAGTACCCAGGGAGGCCAGAAGACGGCATCGGATGTCTCGGAACTGGAATTCCAGAGGGTTATGAGTTGGTAGGAATGGAACCCAGGCCTTTTGGAGAACAGTCAACCACTGAGCGCTCTCTCCAGCGCTAAAGATGTGTGTATGTTTTTTAAGAGAAAAATATCAGTGTTTCTTAATTCAATGTAGGCAGAAAAAAAAGGAAGGAGAAGGTGAAGGAGGTGGGGGAAGAGAAGAGGAGGAGGGAGAAGAGGTGACAGTAGAGTAAGAGGAGGAGAAAGAGGGGGAGGGGGGATGTCCTGGTGGAGGAGCGGGGAGATTGTTCTCAGGGTTAGGACAAAGTTTCCTTGAAGCACAAACACTTGTGACTGAGGATGTGGGAGTCATCACTGGCAATAACTCATCGTAGAAAGAAAATGTTAGGCGCGGCAATGGTGCTGAGCGCTGCTGTGGCGTGCAAGCCGCTATTCTCGCGTAATCACTCTGCTGTCATGTACAGCAGCCCATGAAAACTGCATTAGGATAATTTACTACTGCTCAAGAGCAACACAGTAACAGGATTGCTTGCTAAGACAATACCTCCTCAGGGTCACTGGCAAGGTGGAGTGCCCATGACAGGCATATCAGTGCCCAAAGTGGGACAGGACCACTGGCATCGTGTCCAGACCAGAGACCCGAGTCTGCCCTCACAATTGACCTCCGAGTACTTCAGACAGGACTTCAAGAGCCAATCCCTGCGGTGGGGCAAGCCCAAGATTTCCTCTCTTCCAGGCCCAGGAAACACACTTGTCTTCAAAGCAAATGAAAATCGCTTCATTTTTAAGAATAAGATCCCCAAGCCCCTATGACTTTGCCTGGTGTAAGCCAGGTTCCTGTCTGAGGTTATAAATTAGCCATTCCCTAGCCACTGATGGCTGGGAGTCTGGGAGGATGCTGGAAGTTTTATGATCCCCAGCAAACCACTCCTCTACTCTCAAGAAGGCAGAACTAAGGGCACATTTTCCAGAGTTTTATGGCTACGCGTGGTGGCACACAGCTGCAATCTCAGCTTTGGAGGCAGAGGCAGGAGGGTTGCTGCAAGTCTGGGGCCAGCATCCGCTGCATAACAGCTTCTAGACCAACCAGGGTTGCACAAAAGACAAACCAAACCAATCAACAAACCGGCACACAAGGAAACCTGACCACAATTCTTCTTTCAAAAACACCCTGAGTAGGAACACACCAGGTCAAAAATGTCAAAACAGAGCTGGCTAGAACAGAAACAGCCCGGGGCAAGGCTACATGGGAACTGCTTTTGCATGTTTTATCTGATCCCTCTCTTAGGTGATGTGGTGGGGGAGGAGAGAACTTGGGGAACAAGTAAGCCAGGTGGCCTCCTTGCACCTCCTGGGAAGAGAGGCCTCGCTGCTAACGCTGGCGAAAGAGGAGAGAGGACTGCTCTTTTCTTCACTTTCTGCTGATTCAATTTTATATTGCATCCAGCCGCCGCCGCAGGGATGGCGGGTGAGTCTGCAGGGAGCCTCAAGGGCCAGGAGAGGCTAATGGAGACTGTGCCCCAGCCAGCTGGTCTACTCAGAGGGTGGGGAGCTGAGGGGGAGGGGCTGGGTGACCGATTGGTCACTGCTATTATCACTACAACCACCGAGCTGAGCAAGACCTGAATTCTAATAAGCAGAGAGCCTCATGCGGTCAGTACCGCTCTGGGTGGGCCCTGGGGCTTTACCTGAGAAGCAGATGGGGTAAGGGGTGGGGGGAGAGAAATAACTTCCACAGTGCCCACCATGGGACAGAAGTATGCAGGGCATCTTGGGGACCATCACAAGCCATATCCTCTCCACCCTGCCACGCACATGCAAAAAAAAAAAAAAAAAAAAAAAAGCTTTTGCCTACGAAGATTCCACGCTATAGGAACAGTGATGGATACAGAGCAAGTCACGCTATGTCCTTGGCATCCCTCCAAGGAAGACAATGACTGGGAAGTTCAGGGAAAGGGTGCCATCTTGGGGCAGGGTTGTTTCTGAATCTGTGTTCACCTTGTAGGTGACACCCAAGGGGGCGTCTTTCAGCCTGTTCCCTTTCTGTAAAAGGACATATTACTTGGAACTGGCTCGAGGCTGAGGAAAGCTGACAAAGGGCGTGTCTATCTCTCAGACGGCCCTCCACATGCAGACAGGATGGACAGTCGCTCTTAGAGGGACAAGGCTGACTCTGTGACTGAATTGGTGGCCTCCCCAACTGGAATCGCATGCCCCAAATCAGAGACTTCCACCAACACCACTTCTCAGAGGCAGCCTCCCTGGGCAGAGTGGTCTCTGGTATAAACCAGTCAGAAAAAGTGGCTGTTAGGAAGGGGTGTCTGGGTCCTACAAGGGCCACAAGGTGTGGTGTTAGAAGGCCTGGGTTTCAGGAGACACACATTCTAGAACACGGTTTTTCTTATGCTTTTTTTTTTCTGTTCTGCTTGAAGTCCGGACAGAGTAGCTTCCAGTGATTTTTGCTGAAATCTAATCCAAGGCTTGGGGAGGACGGAGAGTTCTCTGTGGCTGACATCACACCTGCTTGTGACCAAGAAGTGATCAGAGAATAAAGGCCCCACTGTGTGGGGCTTGGAGGAGGAACTTCAAAATGACAAGAGAGCTAAGGCAGTTTGGGGAACGAGAATACATCTGGGGTCAGGGCTGGGAAGAAGGGGAGGGCCTCTCTTCCAGCAAGGGACTGCTCTAAGGACAGACACAGGAATATTGTTTCCTCATGCTCAAGAATGCTGGTACAGAGGGGAGGGGTGGGAGGAGGAGCATGGGCCCTCCCCCATGCCAAGCAGCCTGGTAGGGTCAGAGCCTAGAGCTGTGTGTGGAGACCTCAGCGGGCACAGCACTTACAGACCCCAAGGTCACAGCTAAGCCAGCTCTGATGTTCCCGCTCATCTACACAGAAGTGTTTGAGCCTGGCATGGGAGGGTGGCTGGGAGACATAGGGGTCATGTCTATGGCTCTGTCTCCTATAATCCGTTAATTCAGAATGAGCATCAGAAAATGAGCTGGCTACGGTGGCCCAGGCCTGTCATTTCAATACTCCAGAGGTTGAAGCAAGAGGACAGCAAACGCAAGGCCAGCCTGGAGAGTCTATAAAAACAGGTGCTACGGATAGACCTCAGTGCCTGGCATGTCCAAGGCCCTGGGTTCAATATCTCGCTCTGCAGGACGAAAAAAAATAACTGTCAGACCCGTCATGTTCCTTGGGCTGGGGGGGGGGGGGGGGGGAAAATTGCTTCTCCTTGCCATTCCTCTGCTTTCAAAGCCCCAAGCAGAATACTTCATAGAGAACTAAGCTGCATGCCTAACCCAACCTTTCTTATTTGGACAACCAGGTAGAAAAGGGAGAGATTCCAAGTCTCACTTGCTTGGTGAAAGGCGGCCAGCCGCTGACACGTGTGAGCCCGAGGAGGACCCCACCTGTGGCCTGAGGGAGAGACCTGCTAGCGATGGGTTTCATCATGGGCCAGGATTGGCAGCCACTCTCTTGGGAAAGGGTTGGGCTTCCAGTGCTCTCAGTTTCCCACCTACCCTTTCCCCCTCCCCCTTCCCCCTCTTCCCGACCCCACCCCCCAGCATGAGAGTGGGTGCTGGGTTTGTGAGGTGAGGCAGCCTGTCTCCTAGGAGCTCTCTGTGACAGGCAAAGAAGGCCTCTAACCCGGAAGACTTTCGGCTTCCTGCTGCCTGGCTTTGAAGTCCCCAGGGGCTTCCCGGTGAAGGCAGGAATTTCTCCACTGGGAGAAATCATGACAGGCACCTGCCAAGCCAGCCGCCTCTTACACCTGAATGTGTTTTGACTTGTGAAAACAAAGAACACCATAAAAAACAACAACGACAACAACAACAGCAGCAGCAGCAACAACAAAAAACCATACGAGTCTTCCACATCCAAACTGGCTCTAAGGTTTGATCTCAAATTGGAACCTTTCAGGTTATCTCGCACTTGGCCAAATAGGGTTCTTCAGTTTCCTATTTTTCCTCCCTTTCTTATGAAAGGCTGCCGATCTAAAAGGCCCCTGGGCACTCGTGGGTTCTGAGGAAACCACACTGCAGCCTGTTCTGTGACTGGATCCTTCACTCATGACATCTCCATCTTATCCTGTGAGCTGGGCCTTGGGCAGGCACCGGGGATCACGCTGGGCACTGCGATTCTGAGGACCGGTCAGGTTTGCCTCCTCCTGGTGTAAACGCCAGGCATGAGGCCGAGACAGCTTGACCACACGGGGGTGGGGGCAGCTACTGTTGAAATCAACATAAGACAAAGCTTCTACTGCAGCGGTTCTCAACCTGTGGGTCCCAGCTCCCAAAGGCCATTGGAAACCGCAGGTGCCTATGGTATCATTTGTAACAGTAACAAAATCACAGTTATAAAGTAGCAATGGGAATAGGGAATCAAACCTGAGGAACTATATTAAAGGGTCACCGCTTTAGGAAGGTTGAGAAGTACTGCTCTAGATCAATAGGCGCCTTCTTGGGGGGAAATCAAATGAAAAAGCACACCAAACACTCTGGAGATGATCCACTCAGTGGCAAGTGACTCACCAGTCCTTCTCTCTCAAGTCTCTCAAAGCCAGGAAGGCCTCACTCTGGAAGCGCCTTCTGCCCAGCCTCGAAGCAGGCAGGCGGGCAGGCAGCAAGCACCCTGGCTAACTGACAGGTAGGATACTTTCTGTCTACCTCCACCTGCAGGCAATGAGTTTCACCGAGAGCAGCACCAGCTATGGGAGGCCCGGAGCAGCAGAGACCTTCACGGACTAACTTGTCTCTGGGCCTTGCAGACTCCAGTGCAGCAGCTAAGCATAAAAAAACGTTTGCCAGATGAATATTTGAATCTCACAGGCATTTTATTAAAATAGCAAATGGTGTCAATTGGAGTGTCTTCTCTTTTCAGTGTCTAGTCTCACGGGATGTTTGGCCCTTTCTAGAGGGAATCATGGTCCCTCTTTTATTTCTAGGATCTACTGAAAGAAGGACTTCTGACTTCAGGCGGGGATCCTCTAACTCAGCAGTTAGGGACCGACTGCTAGTGTAGTGTGACCGACGACCACTTCTCCCATCTGCCATCATGCCTTGGGGATAGGTTCTACGTGAATGTACGTGTCTAGACTCTGAGGGTCCCAGTCCCCCATTGGTTTTTGATTGATCAATAAAGAGCCAGCAGCCAATGGCTGCTCAGGGTGAAAGAGGCGGGGCTTTTAGGATTCCTGGGCAGGAAATGCAGAAGAGAGAAGGAACAGAACCGCCATGATGGGGAACCGGAGAGATCAGGTTTAAGAGCTGCAGGAGAGAAATCATCCAGCAATGTAGGTATAAAGGGAAAGTGGCCCCATGAGAGGGCTGCCGAGAAGGAAATGGGGCAGCAAAGATAAAATATGGATTTAGAAAGCGTTAACTCAGGAATACTGGAGCTGAGTGTATGCTAGCCATGGGGAGGTTTAGAAGTGCCCAGCCATTGAGCTAGTCAAACTAATAAAGGTTGCATGTGTTTGTGTGTGTGTTTTCATTTACGAATGCAGAGAACTTTAGGGGTTGGCAAGAAGTGTGGGTCACCGGAGCTCAGATCAGATTAACAATTTACAGCTACAAATCTAGGTGCAGACTTCCTACGTGCACGGGAGTCTTAAGCCACAGACTCTGAACTCCAAGTTCAGGCTTCAGTCGCCTCTTCTCTTGACCTTTCATCTTGCCTGTATTTGAGTGGTCACGTGATCACTGCTGTCCCTGACCTACCATTTGTGAGAACAGTTGTTAGGAGTTTCTCTAACTAGACGTACTTAGCACACACACACTACTTCCTGTCTGTTTGGAAGCCTGGATGTTAAGAGGATGTTCTAGACACCAAACGCTTTCTGTGGGTTCGTCCTCTTGAAGAAAAAGAATCGCCTTCTACAACCACGCACAGCTGTCTCCCACACAGTCCCGGCCTCACTGTGCTCTGGGGGAGTCTAGGCAGTTTCTATCTCCTTTTCTTGAACTGTGTGCCCACCTGCTTCCTTCTAACATTTAGAACATGTGTAGTTGACTACAAGTAGTTAAGAGTCGGACTGCCACCCGGGTAGTTCACTTGTCTAATGCCCCTCCCTCTCTCTCACACTCACATCCTACAAGCCCTTGGATGAGCACCCTCCACACACACTTAAGGCATTCACACAGCCTGATGAGCTCTGTGGAGCTCCAGAAGGGAATCCTCTCACACAGGAGAGACCCACACTTCCTAAAGCAGACAGACAGAAAACACACCACTGCTTGGATTCTGGAAAAATAAAGAGCCATATATCTCCGGGTAGAAATTTCACTTTGCAATTGTGATTATCTCCCACTAGCCTGCCCTCCCACCCCTGCCCACAGCAGAAGCCCCGATGTGCCCTGTGGTGAAAGGAGCCGTATGTGGACATCGGACTCTGGCAACGATAAGGGGTCTCAAGAGCCTGTTAGACTGTCAACTCTGCAAATAACTGAACTATGTCCTCTTTTTTTCCTTGGAGTTCCCCGGTGCCCAGCTCAGTATTGCTCTGGGCCTCGTGAGTGTCGGGTAGACAGGTAACAGAGCCCTCAGCACCCAGAGACAGGAGACTGCTCATGCTCACTAACAAAGGCGTTTTATAAAGATCTGCGTTCAGCATGGAAGTATGTATGGGAAAGACACAGACGGAGGTTAGCAGCCACGAAGGTCAAAAGGCCTGAGAAGGGAAAGAACTGAGATGCAGCCACATGAGGACAGACAGACAGGCCTACAAAAACAGGCCAATGTATAAGGATCATGGGATACCTTCAGGCCCAAACAGACCAATATATTCATTTGTTATAGCAGCGGTTTAGGACTGTATGTTCTCAGGGCCTTTACCACATGATATAAATATGGAAACACGCGTTCCTTCTGGAATGTGCCCACTGCCAGCAAGATGGGCATAACATCACAGGGCTTGGATAACCTTTGGTCCTTGGGACTCTTGATGCCACTGCGCGACCTTTGCTTCCAGGCCATCAACTCTTCATGCAGCCTGACCTTGAAGGCGGGGTCACTCACACCTGCCATTCAAAAGTTGGCTCCGCCCACGAGGGAAGAAGGGGTGCCTCGTGGTGCAAGGAGTCTACACAAGTCCTACCAGCCAGTCACCAAGGAGTCACTGCCTCCCGCTGGGAAAGGGATCATGCTCTCTGCTGCCTTGCTGGCTCAGCTGTAGCCAGGGACACCCGGTCCTGCTGGGAGGCAGCAAGGAGTGCTGACAGGGATGGGCTTCCCTCAGGCATGCCTCTAGGGGGACAACTGGACCTGACCGATGAATCCATTACTATGCAACGATTATTTAAAATCCTTTTTCTACTTCAAAGACAACTATAGAAGTACCAGACTATCTTGCTGTTCGACCGTAAGGCAATCCCTACTAGTGAACTAGGCCCGACCAATGGCTTTGAAGTGACGGAGGCCCAGGCTTGAGTCCCAGCTCCATCTTGTACTCCATCGCTCCTGTTCCTGAGCCTTTAGAAGCCTGGGTTTGCGCATCCGCAAGACAGCTGAGAACAGGAAGGAGATGTTAGAAGGGCCAGATGGTGAGGGCGCGACACACACTGCCTGTCAGCTTTCAGTTAAGTGATCAGATGGAGTTTCTTTGGGTAGCTCTGGCTGTCCTGGAACCCACTCTTGTAGACCAGGCTGGCCTTAAACTCACAGAGATCTGCTTGTCTCTGCCTTCCGAGTCTGAGATTAAAGACATGTGCTACCACCCCTCCTTAAGTGATCACTGTTATTATGAAGTATTTCCAAACACAGTTAAGAATGTGCAGAGAGCCAGAACAACACTTGACCAACAACATAGTGACACAGTACGTGAGTCTTAAAGCCTGGGCATTTTGTTCATAGCCATAACTAACTTAGGGTGACTTTATACCTGCATCTAAGAGTGAGAGTACCCTTGACTATCACCAGATACTCATTACTCCTTAAAAGTATTAATTTGCTCTCATACCAAAGCCTTATAGTTCCATGAAGTATGACCAAAATAATTTTCTAGTCTATTTAAACTCTTGTGTGTGTGTGTGTGTGTGTGTGTGTGTGTGTGTGTGTGTATGCGCACGCACATGTCTGTCTATCTGCATATGGTATGTGCACATAAGAGCAGGTAGGTGGAGGCCAGGGGCAAAGGATGCCCCTGTACCTGGAGTGACAGGTTGACAGGTGGTCGTGAGCCCCTTGTCGTAAGTGTGGAAACCAAACTTGTCTCCTCTTCAAGAATGGCTTGTATAAGATCTTCACCACTGAGCAAGCTCTCCTGGCCTGCTTTGTTATTTCTGAGATGGAGTTTCTGTAGCCAAGGTTGGCCTTGACTTACCGTATAGCCAAGGAGGGCCTTGAACACCTGATTCTCTGAGTGCAGGGATACGGGTGTATGCCACCATGCCTGGCCTATGCTGTATTGGGGGGCTGAATCCAGTGCTGTGAGTACTGAGCAAGCTACTGATCAAGTTAGGTCTGGGGACAGCTACCGTGTCATGCATGAGTGACGGGTCCACTCGGGGTAGGAGGCTGGGGATCTGTAGGAGCCTAAGAGGTTGAGGAAAGCTTTTTACAGAACTCTTGCCCACCCTAGTCCCTGCTGGGGTCAGAATGCTAATGGATTTAAAAGCCCCAAGGAGTACCGGGATACGTGGCACAGTCAGGTAGTTTTTACTGCACCGTAAAGAAAAATCAAATTATATGAAATGTGTTCTTCATAAGACGGGGAGAAGGGGAAACGTGGGAGGCCGGCCAAGACTAGACTGTCAGCGCGGCTGCTCTCTCTGCCGCTTCAGTGAGCGTCTCCTCAAGGACTACTAGTTGTGGTGCCGAGCAACCAGCATCCCTCTGGCTTACTCCGCCTGTGGGTTTAGACTCGTAGCTTTTATACTTCCGGCCTGTGTTGCTTTGGATAGGCTCACAGATTATTTCCTTGGATGTTTTGGGGGGAAGGGCATTAACAACCAAGATGCAAAAGTTATCTTTTAAACCCTGTCTTGAAACCTACCCCCCCCCCCAAAAAAAAAAGTTATCTTTTTTCTAAAAAGTGGTGGGAGTGGGGCGGGGAAGGCATCGAGTGGCCCTCCTGGTGTGGCCGGTGCTCGGATCCTTCTGTGCAACAGCCAGCGCATTGCAGCCAGAGGCCGCTCCCAGCTCCCTGTGTATAACCTTAGATGGCTGCCTCTGAAGTCAGATGTTGTTTTGTATGTCTATCCACATCGTATTCTCCAGGCTCCATAAAAGGCGGCTTTCCAAGTCCCCCAGTGAAGCTTATAGACTCTGACTACTTCAAATGCGGTTAAGGCAAATTTGAAAAGATCCTAAAACAGGCATTTCAATTTGACAAAATCATAACAATGATATCTTCAAACTACCCTTGATTTTTGGAGGTTATGGAAATATGGAAAATCCTCCAGGAACTAGGAAGTGAGCCTTTTAGTGACAGCCCGAACTCACCGTGACCCACCTGCAGTATGCGGACAACGGAGAGGTGATTACACTGGAAGGGGGGATGAGGGGGGTTAGAGGGGTGGGGAAGTGGTGGGGTAGCGCCTTGTCTCTGGAGACTAGACTAGCCAGCTTTAGCAAACAAGGGTACAAAACAGTCAATTCTATTTGAATTTTAGATGAAGAATACACACACACACACACACACACACACACACACACACACACACACAGAGTTTCTACTGAATGCTCCCATTGAAAACTTCTTTGCTATAGGCAGAGTGTCTCAACTTTAACCTTCTATCTTGGCCTTTGTCCCCTATAAAATCTGGCCCTGTGGGAGACAGGGGTGTGTGGGGACTTTAAGACATAGTCTAAGTAAGACTTCAGCAGATGAATGGCATGGGGCGGCCATCCCTCCCTCCACCCCTTCAACTCTCTTGTCCAAGGAGGCTGCATGGCTCTGGCCAACGCTCCTCCACATTGGCCCTTCCTTTAGAAATAAAAACCTTCTCCCGCTGCTCTGAGAACCTTCTGCCACCCCCTACTTCTTACAGGACACCTGAGACACACCGGGGCGGAGGCCCGGCATTAGATCTCAGCGGGGAGGATATTAGGAACCCCAGGACACTGGCCTGATTCTGGAAATGGGACCGGTGCCACACCCCCAGACGCAGTCAGCACAGACCCCCCCTAATTAGTGGTCTTTATCAACACACACTCTATAACCAATCAGATTTCATAAAGACAGGGAGGAGACAGCTCTTGCTTTCAGGCTTCCAAGAGTGTCTTACAGCCAAACATTTACGGCATCACTGTAAATGCACGGGAAAATGAAAGAAACATTGATACTGTAATAAAAGGAGGGGTGAGACGGCTGGTGTCACCATGCCATCTGTTATCATCCGGTGCAGAGAAAATTAATTTCTGAAGGCATTTCATTTAACTTTGCAATACTCTGCAGTCTGATATATTTCTTTTTTGTTTTTGTTTTTTGTTTTGTTTTGTTTTCCAGCTTTTTCTTTTATTCTCCTTCTTCCCTTAAAATCTAAGAATGGTGACAGGTGGGGGGTGGGGAGGGGACGCGTTTAATGTAAGTACAGCTCCCGGTCAGGTGGGTGATCTGGACTTAGGGAAGCAAAGGTCCCTCCTGGCCGCCATCAGACACCTCCCCATCCAAAAGGCTTCTTATGTGTTACCTTCCAGAGCAAGGCACCGGGGTGGGCTGGACGACCAGATAAGGTTGTGTAAGCACTCGAGGTTCTCGGAACCCTCGAGTTTAAATCCAGGGAAGCAGCGATAAGCAATCACGGTCCCCACAGGGAAGGAGGTCTGGAACTCGGAGATGTTCACGTAACCGTTGGAAGAGGCCAGAGGTCTCAGGCAGCCTGTGAGAGCAAAACAGGAAAGGTTCTCACTGGGCCGCCTTTGCATACCTGTTACGGCCAATGGCACAGAGGAACTCTGGGATTGCCCCTGAGCAACAAGAGGACATTGTAGATGTGGGCCGCAAATACAGAGACGTTTGCCCCGTATATCTGAGATGGTGCCGTGGGGGTCAGACAAAGGGTTAGGAGGGAAGGAAGGAGGCAAGCAGGATATATGGATTAGCGCATCCCTAGCCAGGTGAGCCTGTCCCAAATGGACCATTAGCATCACTTGAGGGGCTTTTACAACCCAGCGGTGCCCGGGGTCCATGCCCAGGAAGAGAGCCTGGTGTCACTGTGTGTTTATGAAGCTCCCTGTGTCATTTAAGATGACATAGGGGCTGAAGAACACTGAGGCACCCTAGCAGGGAACAGACACCCCAATGGCTAGGGATCTGTGACTTGGGCAGCCTACATTCTAAACTCAGTCATGGGACAGAATCTTGCTGTGCTGGTCCTACTGGATTTCTGAGAATCAGGCTCGAAGGGAAATAGATAGATGAAGAGTCTTAAAGTGTGCTGGTTTTCAAACTTGAGAATTCCTCAGAGGCCTCAGTGGACCCCCAGGCCACATGCAGGGCTTCTGTCTCACAGGTCTCGGTGGAGCCCTCCCAAGGATATGCATAGCTAAGGTCCAGGTGGGGGGAAGGCCCTCTGAGGAGCACAGACTTGCAGTGGGTCTCTGCTTCAAAAGGAGTATGCTGGGTGCAGACCCTGGGTCCCTCCTTCTAAATCACTGGCTGCTTTTGGGTCTTGAAGCCCAAGTTATTCCTCCCGGCACAGAATTCTGCAGTGTGTGCCTTTCCTGCTGCCATGGCATTGTGGTGAACAGTCACTGGAGTGCATAATGACATCACAGGGTGATGTGATATCCTTCCAGGGGGCAGGCATGTATGCGAAGCAATAGCATATAATGAAAAGACCCACTTTCCCCTCTAGTGCCAAACAAGGGGTTTGTACTCCACGCATCATGGGAGGTGACCAAGCCCTCCTTCAGAGCTGGCTTCGTCACATACTGTCCTGAGGTGTTCTCTCAGCAAGTTGCTGTGGTACCTGTGCACCAAGTGAGGAGAGACAAGAGAGGCGCCAGGACAGACCTAAGGGACAAACATAGTCACTCACCCTTGTGATTGTGTGGTACCTACCACGCTGCTATGTCCTAGACACCAAGGTCCACAATCTGAGCAGGCCCCGACCCAGAACCAGTCAGGAGGTTTCTAGACACCCCCAAAGGTGGGAGAAATCTGCGTTCTTTTTACCCTGTCTCATGATATTAGATTGTTTTTCTCAATCCCTGTCCCCTCAGGCTGTGTGTGTGTGTGTGTGTGTGTGCACACGCGCGCCGGCGAGTCTGCCTGCTTGTCTCTCTGTCTGTGATATGTACATGTGTGGAGGCTGCAGACCAAATGCCAGGTGTCTTTTTCTATTGTTGTCTCTCTTTCTGGGAGACAGAATCTCTCACCGTACCAGGGTGTCTCTGTCTCAGCTCTGCTGGCTGGCCCAGCCGTGGGATGCAGATAAGCTTGCCACATGCTATGTGTAGCTTCTGTGGTACTGGAGATCCACCTCCGATCCCCAGCGCCTCCTCACACAGGCACTTTACCAACTGAGCCGCCTCCTGAGTTCCCTCCCTTAGGTGGCTTTTCATTGTCCTGAGCTAAAAACAGGTAACATTCACTGCAAAGGCGAGATGTGAGGGGTCAGAGTGAGGGGTGGAAAGCAGGAAGAAATGTGATCAGTAATTGAGGACAGCAGATGAGTCTGTTAACTGGAGCAAAGAGAAGGTGTGGGATGCATGTGCAGTTCAGGTGGCTGATAGGGTGTCGGCCCAGCCTGCCCTCCCATGGCAGGGCTCCCACTCTAAGCTACTCTTGTGGAGACAACGGTCTTTCCCAAATCACAGATGATTCTGCCCCACAGTGAGCAGGACATACAGACACTCCTCCAAAACCTACAGTGTCACTCCCCACCCCCAAAGGCCTCTGTGCAGCCTGCCCACCACTCCTCCTGAGGAGATGGCAGGAGCTATCATTCGTGCAGCTAATCAGTGCTGAGAGGGAAAGATATGCTCACTCTTGGCTGGAGACAGCCCGTCCTAAATATAACAGTGGGAAACAGGCTTCAACTCAATAGTTGAATGGGATTTCCATTTGCACTTCTAGATAATAGAGAGCCGCCTACTGGATGGAGCCTTAGCCCTGGATCTATACGTGCAAATAGAAGCTCTAGAATGAAATGTCACTCTAGGAGCCAATTACAATCCACCAGGGGGATCTGAGAGGTGCCAGGCTGTCTGCAGCAACGCAGAATATCCCTTTCTGGTGTTGTGCCAGCTAGCTGGGTGGTCAGAGGACAGCTGGTGCGGGGCAGCAGGCAGGACTCTGCCCAGGACAGGCTGGGACCACAGCACAGGCAGGGCACTTACTATGTGGGATGGGGGCTCTGAGGAGGTGTGATGATGGAGCTGGGCTGCGTGGCATTGTTTGGAGCACTGCATCTCTTATAAGTAACCAGGTGCAGGCTTGGTGGGACAGGCCTACAACTGCAGCGTCTTGGGGAGCGGAGGCAAGGGGAATCACAAGTTCAAAGCCCGTCTGGGCTGTGGAGTGAGTTCAAAGTTAAGAGTTAGAAGGTGGAATAGGGGCATAGCTCAGAAGCAGGGAACTGACCTAGCATGTGTGAAGCTCTAGGTTCAAAAACCAGTAACACACACACACACACACACACACACACACACACACACACACACACACACACAGAGCAAAAGAGAAAGAATAGCCAGCCAGCTCTCTTGTTGCTGACCTGCTCTTGAGCAGAATTTGAGAATGAGAGAGCGACCCAGACTGAGCCTGACAGAGTAACAACAAGGCATACATGTGAACTCTTTAAAATAGCATCCCAAGAGGCCACAGGAAACAAGATTCCTAAGGGAGCTCGCTGGATTTAAGGGCTACAAGGGAGAACTAGAGAGGGTGAGAAGCGACAGAGAAGGGATACAGAGCAAACAGGACCACAGGGAGCGGCTTAGGTCTGAGGTGAGTTTCCTCACCCGTGACTCCGGTCCTGGAATGAATCTGTGGCTAATGATGTTTATTTGCATGAGGAGCCCAACGCAGGTGCCAGTTGCTTGTTTTGTAGGCAGTCTCTGAACAGATAAATGAAACCCATGTCTCTTTTAGGGTAGGCTAGCGACACAGACCACAGGGCAGGCCGAGCGATGGCTAGGCTCCTCTGTCCTCTCAACTCTGAAGCCTTTGTTCCTTCAGAGGGTCGAGACTCTTAAGCTCTGGTGTGGGAAAACAATTTATTTCTGATGATGGGGCACACAAAGCAATATCATGGCCTGCCAGTTGTGATTTCCAGGCACAAAGTTAACATTCATCTCAAACTCGAACATGCCAGAGCTTTTGGAACAAATTGAACGCCTTCCTTCTCCCTCAAATTATGAATTATGCATTGGCTCCTTTTGGGTCCCTTAGACCAAGTCACATGTCAAAAAAATAAAATCAGAATTAATGTGAACTCAGGGGCTTATTTTCAGAAACAGGTCCCTCTATATGTGGTGGCTGGGGCAAATTTTAAAAGTGTGAAAGGATAAATATTTGCTGTGCAGTTTGGAAGCATCTGAATGTGATTATTTTTCTGCTTTCCATGCATTATAAACAGGGATAACATTATGAAGAGAAAAGCCTTTCTCTAAGACGCTTACTGTCTTCTCACTACTACTCAAGTACCACACCGTTATTTCCATTAAGTCTACAACAATTCATCCCTGTATTCAAAGCTCAGCTTCAAAGCCTCCTAATTCTTTTTAATTTATTATTAGTGTGTGCGAGTGTGCGTGTGTGTGTTTGCACCTGCGCACGCTTGTGTGTACAATAGGCATGGGCACACACATACGTGCAAGCCATGGTGCCTGTGTGGCTGGTTCTCTCTTACATCGATGAGAGCATTCTAGAGCTGGAACTCTGATTGTCAGGCTTGGGGGCAAGCCCCTTTCCCTGCTGAACCTCTTTACCAGCCCTGCTTCTCCTTATTCTTACACTACTTTTCTGGTTTTCTAAGGGGAAAAGGGTATGACACTAGATATATTGAGGTATAAGGTCTGTCCTTTCTATATTGGGAAGTCTGGTCTACCGTCACCATGAGGAGAGAAGTCACAGGAAGGCAGGGCAGGACCTGGTGTGTGTGGGGGGGGTGACTTTGTATTTCTCTGCCATAACGCCTGTTGCTCGGTTAGAGGATCATGCATACCCATCCTTTACAGTGACAACGGACAACAGTGGCTCCCGTCTCATACCTTGACAGATGGGCAGGTTATTCCAAGTCCCATCGTCACGACATAACGAAACCAGGTTGTACTGGTCAGGGTACCGGATCTTGAATCCCTCATGACAGTTGATGATTAACTTATCTCCGTGTCTATATGTCTTGTTATGAATCTCAGCATCTTCAATTTGGGGGATGCGGCAGTCTGCAATAAGAGACGAACATTACTTTGTGAGATTTAAAATGGTCAATGGCTTTACAAGGAGGCTCTTATTTTCAGCCCTAGTCTCAATCTGTTAACAAAGAGATAACCTGGTATCACATCTGTCACCAGACTCAGGTTAACAACGATGAGCGCACAGCCTGCATCGCAGAACTAACAGGAAGAGGGATCCAGGGTGCAGAGACCGTATCACAAAAAGAACTTCCGTTTCTGCCTATGACACTTTGTACCAAACAGTTTGTCTTCTGAATGATTCTCAAAGTAAATAAAGAGTTGGCGGTGATTTGGACAGGATTTAACATTGTTTAGCCTGTCGGGCTGGTCGCTGTAGCCACGCAGGCATGGCCCAGGGCCTGGCCTCAGACAAGCACACACTCTTGCCAACCTCTTAGGGTTCAGGACAGCTGGGCGTACTATGTCCTCACATGGAGTGGCTGAGCCCAAGTGAAAAGGACAGTGAGGAAGAGAACCAGGAGATGAAAGAGGCAGTGAGGACAGGTAGAAAAAGGACCAAAACACACCAAGGAATGCAAGGTGAGGGTCTGATTCCGACCCTATCTACTTACAATTTACTGTAAAATCCACTGTGCTCCTCACCACCAAGTTGGGATTCTGCTCATCCTATACCCAAACACTTCACAATGAGTCTCCTCTGGTACATCGCCCACTGCATGCGCACATGTGCGTGCATGCGTGCGTGCGTGCGTGCGTGTGTGCGTGCTTATGTGTGTGTGTGTGCTTATGTGTGTGTGTTGTTTTTTAATTCATCCTTCATGAGTACATCTCTGTTAAATGTTTCTGATTTTGTCCACTTAATTTTTGTGTTGGGGTTAGAAACCAGGATACTGAGATTGCTGGGTAAATGTTCTATCTCTGGGCTTTACCACCACCCTTGCTCAATGCTCCTGATTTTAGATGCACGCTGGTTTGTAAGTATGACCTGGAGATAGGTTATACTCCAACTTAATGAATTCTTAATTTTTTTTTTTTTTGAAACAAGGCAAAAATCTCAGGGTAGTGTTTTTCCAGTCAGAACCTTTCTCCAGAAATTCTTCAGTGTGCTAAAGGACGTTTGGCTTCTTAACCAGTCCCCGGAGTCACTGAATGCCCAAGGTGGCTGGAACAGCATCAATAAGAGCCCTGTGCATCAGGATGCTTAAGCCTGGAATGGTCAACTCTGAGGCCCTGCACCTTGGGAGCCCTGACACAGGCAGAAAGAGGGGAGTTCGCAGTGGCTGGTGGCTGCTAGCTTTGGTTGCTCTACAAAGAAAGGGTCCGTCCAAGGGCATGTCAAGGTTGGGGCTAGGTTCCGTAGACAGCAGACTCCATACATCAGGGCATGAGAAATAAGGAAGGTCTCAGAGAGGCTTCCTTGGAGGAGGAGGGCCTGGATCAGCTTCTGCGGGGAGGACCACTAACATTCACTGTAGATCATTTGCAAGGCCAGGATTAATTTTATCTTTGCCACCACTAGCTTGAGACCAAGACCTGAATCACTTACTTTGACACTTTTTGACACACGTCTTCCCTGTTGTTTAACCATTCCCAGCACCATTCACGTTCTTGGCAAAGAACTGCAGGAAGGGGGCGCTGTCTGAAGTCCCAGCAAGATCCCTGGGGCGCGGGGGGGGGGGGGGGGGGGGGGGCCCCGCCCCCCCCCCCCGGGGCTGGGGCGCGGCGGCGGGGGGGGGGGGGGGGGAACAGCCCTCTGAGCCCAGCTAGCTGGCTTTGAGCACAACCCTGGTGTTCCCCTGGAGTCCCCAACAGTCTCAGCTGAAGCGCTGACAACTGGTCTCCATTTCACTACTCCTTCGTTCTGTTTCAGGCCGCAGAAAGGAGTGCCCTAACCGTTCAAGTTTCACCGATAGTTTCCAAGCTACAAAAGCTGAATTTCTTCCAAATCAACCTCAGAATAGTCCTGACTGGAGTCACAAGGTAACTGACAACGCTGCATACCAGAGCTGCCTTCTTCTTAATGGAAAAATGTGAATTATAATTTTTTCTCTCAATGACACTCAGCAGAAATTATTCACAGCAGGTGAAAACACATTCATCAGGGCATTGGGCTGTAAAAATCTTGGCATGAATAGTTCCTGAAGTGCTAAGTACATGTCTAAGCAGCCACTCCCTGATTGACTTCAACTGTCTTCAAGTCATCAAGAATTAACTAGCATGGACAGGAGGCGGTCAGTGCAGAGAGCAGAGTCAATGGGCAGAGTGTCCACTTGGACATTACAGACAGGTCGACATCAGCTAGTCAGAGGGAGGAGCCCTCGGGCCTTGCTCCCAAGATGGATTTCCTAGCCTGTCGTAAGATTAATGTATGGTGCTTCACACAGATTGGGTCTCCTGCTGTGTGTGTGTGTGTGTGTGTGTGTGTGTTTGTGTGTGTGTGTGTACACACATAGACACTTTGGTCAAAAGGGAGTCTCGTGGAACAGAACAGCGCACCACCTCACTACATGGGAGAGCCACACAGAGCCAGTAAGCGGTAAGGTTTTATAGTTCAAGTCACTCCAAAGTGGAGAAAGCAGGTTGGGATGTGTTCTAGGACTAAGGGAAAGGTTAGCCCAGCCCAGCTCTAACAAACCTTAAAGTTCAACAGAAGAACGGGTTACGCACGTCCTTTCTGATGTTTCATGCTCGCCGTGTGGCAGCATCCAGTTCTCCCGGAAGGAAGGGTAAAGTGAGCATAAGGTGTGATCTAGGGTCAGTGTCTGCTTCAGTGATCTCTGGTGACTGTAAATAACAATGAGCCTTACTTCTAGGGAAAGAATTAGGGCTTTTACTATCTAAAAACCCATGCGTGATCTTCATCAACACGGAAGTTCGTTTCATATAGGAATACGATGCTCCTTGGTTTATAAGAGAAGCCCTACCCAGAGAAAGTTCCTGTAAACTGAAAACATTAGAAGCTGAAAAATGGAACTGTGGAGGCGACTCCATCAATGCTTGCAAGCCTAAGGACGTGAGTTCAATTCCCAGAACCCAGAATAAGAAAAGCTGGGCGTGGTGGCATGTACACTTGTAATCCTAGAGGCAGAGACAAGTGGATTTCTAGGGCTTGATGGCCAGGTAGCCTAATGGGTGAGCTCTAGGTCAATGAAAGACCCTGTCTCAAAAAACAAGGTGGACACCTATAGGGGGAGTTTCCCTAATTGTTGATTGGTTAAATTCCAGGCAGGACAGGAAGTGGGTGGGGAGAACTGGGAGTTGAACCAGGCAGCTGGCAGATGAGGAGCTACTGCAGACAGGTAGGTTTCTTGGAGCACTGATAGTTCATGGCCTCCGCAGTTGTGCCTGTACAGGCCAAGAAGGATGGGGCAGGATATCCTTCATCCAGTCTTTGTCAGTTTTAAAATATAAAAGTCTCTCGTTTTTTTCCTTACACGGGGCTAAAGGGAGCTGGGTGCGACCGGGCTGGTCACTGACGCACTGGGCAAGCAGCAAGTGGAGTCTGGGAAAGCTAGCATGGGAGCTGAGTGAGACCCCTGGGTGGGGGTGAGGGGCAGTCGTTTGGCCTCTGGAACACCAGCAGAGCCAGCGGCAGTATGGGAGGACCACAGCACTGGGCACAGAGACTAGGCAAGGGGAAGCATGCTTCTTAAAATTACACACACAGACACCATTACCCAAAGTTGTCCTCTATTCTCCACATACCTGTGCACTCATATGTGTATGTACCCTCCGCTCCAAAGAAGCGTTCATGTGCATGCGCGCGCGCGCACACACACACACACACACACACACACACACACAGTTGAAAAAGTGTTAAATATACAACCAGCTGTACCCCAAGATCAGCTACCCAGAAGAGTGTAGGGTGTGGGCCATTTCCCCTCATTATCTTACAGCTGACTAGAAGTTGCGGTTTGCTGCCACCGACTAGTATGGAAACGGGACTCTGTGCCACGTATCAGTAACCCAGAAAAACGCAAAATTCAAAATGCGAAGTAAAGTTTCACCAAGTGTGCACTGCTTTCACATCACGGTAAAGTCGAGACAGCATTAGCGTGAACCACTGTTAAGTCAGAGACCCATGGTATCCCAATTTCCTCCATCATGGATTCATCCATTCAGAAAAAAAAAATTTATAAAGCCACTTCACACACTGTCATTAGCAAAGACTAGGAACATCGGTCAATATTTGATTCTATCACATAGAATCTGGCCAACAGAACTTAGGTGGGCGGGGCGTGAACGGGCACTTCCAGGGATGTCACCGGAGGGGAATCAAAGGCTTCCACTCTGAAACCCATCTTTCACCAGCTCACCACAGCCACTGTTGTACACTGAACCTATTAAAATGGAGATTCGGTGTAATGAGCATATGGCAGTTCTGAGGAGTTACACTTGGGTACAAACTAATCCATGAGACTAGTCAGCAGACAGCACAGTCTCCAGGGATGGGGCAAGCACAGGAGGGGTCAACTTTTTTTCTAGATGCTGGTTATATGGGAAAATGCAAAAACATTCTCAGGAACATGAATATATGATGTATAGATACATAGAAGCCTTGCAATCCACGTTATTATGTTAAAGGCTCTAAATGTCTTGCTGTAAAGACTTTGACTTAAATTTTGATGAAACCCGCATTTGTAAGTCTTACTCACTCTGCGTTCATCTGTTCAATGAGACCACACACAGGTCCAGCGTTTCCTAAGCGGGGGGGGGGGGGGGCATGACAGAGAAGTCACCATTTCTGCTTTTACAGCGCTTGCACGGAAGGAGGAGGCTTCTAACAGCAAAATTAAGAGACAAACGGGCTAGAAAACAACAGGCAAATCTCACTGCTGTGATGAGCTCATAATGTGGTGATAAGATAGGGAGTGACTTGGGGACTCATTTAATTCGAGCAGACAGGCAAGGGGCCTCTGAGGAAATGACATTTATTAAGCTGAGACCTGAATGACAGCACCGATCCAATTACATAAGGATCTGGGAGATTTCAGGCAGAATAGCTAGGCTAGCAGAAAGGCCAGGGAGAAGCTTGGGGTCCTAAAACACACCAGGGAAGACCTGGGTGTTTGCGACATATGAAGGGGAGGGGCAGGGAGCCAGATCACATTCTGCCTGATACATTAGGACAGGAAGTGGGGTTTTATCGTAGTGGATTGGAAGCTATGAAGCCTAAGCATGTAGAAGGTCTAGATTATGTTTTCTAGAGGTTTGTCGCAAGTGCGGTGAATGACGAGCCTTGGCCAAGAGTACGGTCTTGTCCTCAAGCCCTCGGAGGCAGCTTCTAAGCTCCTGGAGCATCTTGCTTCAGATACGTACCCTTGCTCACTTGTTGGCTTTAGGAATGCTATGTATTCTGTGTGATTTGGAACATCAAATATCAGTGTAGCTCTGAGTGGACTGGAGACCAATATCAGCCCACAAGAGTCGACTGTGTATATGAAAGGATCCTAATAAAACCTTGGCACTAATCTGTGGGTGAGTCTCCTTGGTTATTGATAATACTGTCAAACGTCGCTGCTTCAAGGACAAGTGTTGTCTGCACAGCTCCACCGGGTGCTTTATGGCTGTCTCTCCAGGATCCTGTCCTGTGTAACTCTTCCCTTGGGTGACTTTGACCTGTGCATCTTCACTGTTAGCACTTATCCATGGGGGTCATAGTTTTTCTAAGTTATGTGAGTCTGACTGAATTATTGAATTTAAAAATGACCTGGGTGAGCCCCAGACCTGCAGACAGTGTAGGGGTCAGGGCAGCTGTATGGTCCTGAACTTCGGATCACTGGTTGGCATTTTAATTTGCTATCTACTGGCATCGGTCAGCATTAGTCTCTTGCTCCGATACAACTCAGAGAGATAGTCCTGACCACTGGTTTACTCAGGAGCAGGTTGCAGAAGCTGAACGGACTCAGCCCAGGTAAATGATGTCATTACGGACAATCAGCATGGAGCAAAGGAAAGGCGAGGTAATGGCTGCTCTATCCCGAGGGAGCCGATGGAACAGGGGGCGCTGCTCAGAAAGAGAGGTGCCACTCAATGAGCGGCTGTGCGTCTGGCTGATTCTTTCCTCTTTAAAGGACGTCTACTCTGATGAAACCCGATGTAGCATCAGAACAGGACACTTGATAGCTTGTGGCTCTACATGAGTGCTCCTGCGGCATTATTAGTTCCCTGTCTGAAACCATGAAGAAACACACACAGACACAGGCACAGACATACAGGCGTGCGCACACACGTGCGCGTACACACACACACACACACACACACACACACACACAC